>OOFC01025081.1:21164-34789 GCA_900323345.1 Pseudochromis fuscus | reverse complement strand
ATGTAGAGGGGGGTGGGGTGGGGTGGGTACAGCCACGCCCAAAAAGGCCAAAACTGCGCCCTGACACCGCCTCCCCCAGCTGAACTGTTGCTCCACAAAAACAAAACAAACGTCCCCCCGCTGAGAGCAGAGACGTGGGGGGGGGTTAGATAATTAGAGGGGAAAGTTGGCAGCGTGCCCGACTAACAGTTGGAGGAGGCTGAGGGAGAGTCTGGTCTCTGGGCTGGAGGGGCACGGTCATGGCATCCAGAACAGATGTAGGACAAGCAGTGAGATCAGCAGCACGAGTGGATGAAAACACAGCATCAGATCAGATTATTAGTCCTGTTCTGCTCTGTTTACACAGCAGCTCATCAGTCTGAATCCAGACACTTTGATATTGTGTTGAGGAGATCCAAACAGGAGAAACCGAACACACTCTGCATGCATGGAGTTTTCTCTTTACTTCACCAGGTTAAATACAGGAAAATGTCTCCAAGCCAGATGACATGCAGAGACTCTCCTCCAGAGCATAATCCAGAAATTATATAGTTTATATGCTACAACAGGGGTTCTCAACTTGTGCCATGGAGGGCCAACACCCTGCAGGTTTTCTTTCCAACCATCTCTCCAGCAGCTGATCTCACTGATAAAGGAGGTGTTAATCATTAAAATCACCTGCTTTAGAGACCGGCTGGAAGGAAAACCTGCAGGGTCTTGGCCCTCCATGGCACAAGTTGAGAACCCCTGTGCTACAACATGCAGATCTGGTCTGTGACTTACACTTGCACTAGGACAGGGGTGTTCAATCCTGGTCCTCGAGGGTTGCTATCCTGCATGTTTTAGATGTTTCCCTCTTCCAACACCTGATTGAAATTCAGGATCGTTATCAGGCTTCTGCAGAGCTTGATGATGAGCTGATCATTTCAATCAGGTGTTGGAAGAGGGACACATCTAAAACATGCAGGATAGTGGCCCTCGAGGACCAGGATTGGACACCCCTGCACTAGGAAAACATCTATATATTAACGTCTTTCTGTGAAACACTTTGGTCCAGTTCAGTGCAGATGTTCATAAATCCCCAGAGGATGAATCTGAACCACTTTGGTGACCTCCTGGCTCTTTTTTCTGAGCTGTTTGAATTAGTAAATGGTGTCATTTATTAAACATGATTAAATACACTCACACACTGAGGATCGAGGATGCTTCCAGAGATGGACCAGAGGACATGAGGACCACTGCACCTCTGTTATCAGGTGGAGCATCATGAACTTCATGTTGTTGTTGGGATCCCTTCACTTTATAATCGTGCACCATCATCTGGACAAAATCATGACTGTGCAGTACTTTGATGTATGAGCAAACACCACGAGCTGCATACAGTGCAGGATTTTCTATATTTGTAGCCTGAGTCAGTTTTTTCTCACTCTGTATCTATTTTTTTTTTTCTCACGGGGACGATGTTGAGGTGCTAACGATCTGTAAAACACTCAAACACTCAGCATGTAAACATTTAGCATTTACCTCTGAGTTCTCGTGTGCACACAGATATATATACATGTATCACTGTCCACAGAGGCTGATGAATTCATAACTCACTAACCTAGAGCAGATATTCACGTGGCCACATGAAGATTTATGATAAAAGACATGGATGTTGTGAAGTATATTTCACTGTTCCCATTTCACTCTGTGGGACATTCAAAAGCTGCAGTGTTGTTGTTCTGGCTCTTCAGCAGAAACAGGTCAGGACCACTGGGCAAGATGGCGGCGACGTGCATCTTAAACGCTCGAAACATCTACACATGTATATATCTGGGTGCAGCTTCACAGAGCTGCTCGCATCTATTTGTTTCAAAGTAGCATCTGCTGTCTGTTGATCCTCCAGGTAGATGGAGGATTATTTTTGAGCTACAGTCGCTCATTTTGCATTAAACTTCGACATAACTAGGTGACACTTGCAGACATCAAATTAAAGCAACTTCCTATTTTGACAGGTCCCAGTGAAAGCTAATGACACTGTCGCACCTCGCTGTTCACAATAAGATAAATTAAAGATTTTTACAGCAAAATAAATCTGATTCTTTGTCACAGGATGACTGACTGAAGGAAGCAGGCAGCAGGAGGGGGAAGCAGCTCAGACCTGCCTCATGCATGAACACACATCTATGTCAAACGGCTGCTCTGTGTTGGTAACGTGCTGCAGGAGATTCTGCTGATTCCTGAGGAGATGAAGAGGAAAGCCTCCTCACCAGTGGGATGGAGACTGAGCTGGCCACCACCCTGTAACCCATGGTAACGCCATCAGCTGCAGTGGGAGGGGCCACGCTGTCTCCCTGCGTGTGGATTGGCCAGGAACAGGTGTGCTGAGGTTCCATATAGGGAAGATGGAGGAGGACTGGAGGAAGCTCTGTTGGAGGGGGTGGAGTGGGGTGATACCTTCACATCATCCAGATCAGATTTTTTTCTATCTGACCAACTAAACATTTGTACATTATTCTTAGTTTTAATGTGTTTTTAAACATTTCTGGTATTTTTATATTTCTCTGTTGTGTTATTTGAAATCTCTGTGAGGCAGCAGGATTCAACCACATCATCCTGAAACCCAAAACTTGTGGATCTAGCAAATCCATTGTATATTATGCATTCAGTGTTAAGGCTTCTTTATATCCATTAAGGCAGCTTAATAAGTAATTCATAATCTCATCACAGGATGTAATACAGTGGATAAAGAAACGTCTCTTTGAAGAGTCTCATCCTTGAAATCCTTTTTAAAACGAGTGACGCTGACATTCTGGCATCAAAAATAATATAAAAATCTTACTGTAGAAAAATCTCAGCATAATATAGATTACTGCAAATATGGACAATGTTAGAATTAGAAGAAAAAAAACATTTAATGATGAAAAATCTTTTTAGAAACTAATTAAAATGCCTGATTTCAGGATAAAATAACGTTTCAAAAACCCAACTTGAGCTTCTTCTATTACTATAATTTTTTTCTAGGAGAAAACAGTTTTAGACCAGCTTCATGTGCAGGATTATTTGTTGTGAACTCTGATTGGGTTTTGTATTATGATGTACAGACTAGGGAGCAGACTTTGCAGGATGTAGCAGAGGTCTGCACTGCAGAGTGTCTGCCACTGGAGAGCAGTGCTCCTCCTCTGAACAGAAACAGACCAGCTCTCACCTTCAGGAGTAGTAAATAACCAACACTGACTTCCTGGAGGTCTTCCTGCTCTGGTTTCAAGCAGCTCAAACATCCAGGTCATCACAGGTTTGATTGATGAGGGTGTTTCGAGGGACAACTGCTGTAAAAGATTTTCATTGGACACGAGGAATTTTAAACAAACAGGTGTGTTACTGTCGGGCAGCTGAGGAGACGCAGACTTCAAATGAGTGTCAACAACCTTTGGATAATTAACCACTATTTCAGCAGTTTTTGTGAAGTCTATTGTTTTATAAATCATCTCACCTTCACAAAGCTCCTGCTTCCTGCTTCTGATCTGAACCACGTCCAGAAATAATGGTCGTGTTCTGTGACAGCTGCCGAGGGAAAACAAACATTTTAATTCTGGTTTTGGGACAATTTGTTTTTAATTAATATACAAAATAATGATGCAAATAACAAAGTCCTGTAAACCTGAAACTGTGTTGGTGTTTCAGATGTACCTCTGTGTGTACACTCTGCCACAGCAGGTGAAGTTATATCCAATCATAAAGGTTAACATTTACACCTGAATCAGCAGAGGATCTAACATCTGTGACATATTTCTGACAAATACAGGATATATGGGCGGGACAAAGTGTTTGGAGCGATTTGATTGGACCACTGAAACACATCAAGACACCACAGTGAGCTAACATTCCTTACTGGATAATGTTACTACTACTGGGATGACCCCTGAGGTCCTCCTGGGGTGTTGCTTGGTGCTGGTCTGTCTCCCTGCAGGGTTTGTGAGGACTGGGTGTGGTCATGTGGGACCCCTGTGGACCTCAGGTGTTCTCCTGTTGCAGGTCAGCGCCCTGCTCCTGCTGCACCTCAGGGTTTAGTTACTTTAGTTGATCCGTGTGTTTTAGTTTACACTTGCATCCATAACCCTCACTGATGCACACCAGGCACCATCGATGTACTGACTTCTATAACATGTGATCACTGCTTGATTATCTTTATATTATCCTCGGCATGTATTTTCTTTTGTTGTGGCCACTTGAGTCATGTTATATCACTACACAGTAACTAATGATACTGTAAACCAGATTACTACTAAGGCTGCTACTCTGTCAGTGTTTTATGGAGATAATGTGAGCTGTGATGCTAACAGCAGATTGACATTCAGTGTAATCACACGACTGGTTGAAATACATCTGGGGAGGATGAGTAAATCAGATGATTTTTAGTTTATTTTTTAAATTTATTTTCGACCAGGAAGAAAATGTGATTTAACTTCAACAGAAATAATGGATTTTTTTTTTTTTGCTAAATAAGGGAATAAGGGTGTGACCCGCGATGTGATTTAAAAAAACATTTTTCATAATTTCAGGTGGACTTTAACCTTTAAATGGTTTGTGTATCTGGGGGCAGTGGGAACAGCTGTAATGCAGACACACCTCAAATCACCATAAACACTAAAGTGAAGGTGGGTGAAGTTTTCAGGTGGTGGGACTTCACACCAACATTAAAATTAATATTAAAATCCAAAATGGGAAACAAAGACACAGTAGTGTTATTGTGTCATAAGGTTTTTGCTCTAAAAAATATAGTTTTAAAGTTGATTTGTTGTTGTTTTTTTTGATGATTTTATTTGAATTTCTTGAATTTTCACAACTTTAAAAACCAGACATTGAATGAATGCTGAATTTATGTCCTAAACGGCTGAGATATCTTGGAAGATACAGAAAATTAAAAAAAACCCATCATATTGTAACTTTAGTCTTCATACATTAGAAGATATCAATTTGGTCATTTTAAAAAAAATTATTTATGCGTGCTTGTCCCATTTAAGGGTTAAAGGTCTTCCCCGTCAGTACTGGTTGGATAAGGTTGATTTCCTTATACTTTTAAACTACCGTATTTTCCGGACTATTGAGCACCTGTCTATAAGCCACTATTGAATTTATTTGAACAGTTTCATGTGGTCCACTCTGACTGGATCTGATGTGACGAGGCTAAATGTATCAGCAGCACGGAGCTTGCTAGCTTGTAAAAAGCCAACGAGCTTCGTGCAACCGATACATGAGCCACACCGGTGTTTAAGCCGCAGGGTTCAAAGCGTTGGAAAAAAGTAGCGGCTTATAGTCTGGAAAATACGGTAAATACTATGTTTTGCTTTGAGCTTGTGATGACTTTTAAATAATTGTATAAACAGAAAATAATCAAAGTTCTGCATGAAAACACATTGAAGCATCAAGAAAAGGCAGGATAAGTTATCAAGAAAGCTTATAAAGAAATTCAAAAATCACAGTCAACCAGTGACTTCATTCAGGTAATCTTTAATGACAAAATGTTCAATTTCTCCAATGTTGTGGGGAAAAGAAAAATTAAAGCAAATGCATCATACAATAACTACTGTTAGACCATCACAGTCTGCACCTTTCATTTCTATTCACATCAGGCCCTGCCATCAACGATAGGGGGGTTTTAATTCTCACTTTTAAACAATGATCTGTGTCAAACTTGCCTCTCGCCTTCACAATCTTTCACCAAACACCAGGGGAAAAATACCTCAAAACAAAACTACAAAAAGGAAACAACGATCCAAAACACCACTTTCAAAATGCAGGCAGAAACACGGAGGTTTTTAGTATCTCAGTCAACGTCGACACTTTAACGTGGTCGCTGTTAGAAGAGAAGTCAGATTATTTCACTGTGTCCTCGGCGGCTGAAGTTATTTCATATGTTTCATTAGGATTTCCTTTGTTTCTTCTACTGTGAATTCTGACACTGAAATGCATTTTTAAAAAGGGAACACTGTCGGTATCTGTTGTCCCAAAAAAAAAAAAAAAAAAGACCTCATTGACTCCTGTGTTCACACAAGCCCCGCCTCCTTCAGTCAATCAGAAGCTGTTGCACCTCAGCCGCAACACTCGAGGAACAGAGATTAAAAAAGAAGAAGAAGAAGAAGCGAGGATCATCAGGTGAATCTGTCCAAACTCACACAGATAGAGTCACATCCTTTCTAAAGCAGCTTCAGAGGATTTCTGCTCAGTTTTTTTTTTTTTAGACATTTTGGCAAAAATGGAGGAGTGTCAGGAAGCAAGGCAGGCTGCACTGGAGGATCTCTCTCCTTAATGATAATAATTATGGCTGTAAAATCAAAAGTTGGAAGCAAATCTCCTTCAGTAAAAAGTAAAAATGTGTTGTTTAATATCTGAATTTTAAAATAAAAATATCCTTAAAAGTACTTTAGCTTCCATTTAAATAAAAATGTTTTAAATGATCCTTTCTGATAAGTGAAAATGACCAATCAGAGCAGTACCATGTGATATCCAACCAATCTGGAGTAAAGGAGCAAGAAACCAGGAAGTCACTGGAAAGACAACACACACACAGACACACACAGTTTGGACAGACAACTGAACCTGTTCTGGACCGAACGGCGCTGTCACCCGAGACCCAACCAGGAAATACTGTTAGTGTACACACTGAACGGGACACGCTGCCTGCCTGCACAGCTCTCATGCACACCCTGCTTTCCAGTTATTGTCACTTAGCAAAATATGCATTCAGATGCACCACTGAATAGATTTACCACTTCGCGTCACAGAAAATGTGAAATAAAATGGTCACACGACTCCGCCTCCTGGCAGAGACTCCGCCCAGTGCAATTCATGAAGCGCTTGTGGTTTGGGTTGGCCACTGTGGTAACTCCTTTCACTGTTACAGCTTCCCTATAAACCACCACTGTTGTAAAATAAAATTAAAAAATGATATTACCTAAAGATAATCAACAAAATGGCTACTTTCAAAAAGGCATGATCACATTTTTCAGTCTGCGTAGCCGACTCTGAATTTGGTCGAACCCTTTAGGAGCTCGAGTGATGGGCTACTCATGCAGGTGGCACAATCTGTGGTCAGTTCGTTAACAGTCCTCCCTTGTTGTCAGATCATCAGGGCACTGGGACAGCATGTGGAGTAGAAGAGTTTGGTTTGATGCTGCAACCCTCCCTGAAAACCCACCCGGTATAAACAACCCAATTGCAGGGGAACGGGGAAAATGACCTTATTCATTCTTGAAAAGCTTTTACAAATGAGTGAGAGGGAGGAGGGAGGAGGAGGAGGAGGAGGAGGGATATCTACAGACAGTCAGAACAGCTGATCAAGAAAAAAGAGGGGGAGGGGAGGGAGAGGCGGATGCATTTCTCCTGAGAACATGTCATATCTCAGGGAGGAGGAGGGGAAGCAGGGGCAGGCAGGACAGAGGGAGGAGAGACGGGCAATCTTCTCACGACAGCAACACTTTCTCCAACAACTCGCGGCCACTTCTCAGGCACTTTTCTTCGGTTCGAGGTTCAGAAAGAGCTGGCAGGAGGCGTGGTCAACCTCTTTCCGATGTAGACTCTGAGGAGGAGGCAGACACACAAGGAGCAGGCTGTGAGTCTCCATTGTTTGACCGACTAAACCCTGCAAACAGCCGCAGATTGTCTGTACTGTAGGTGTGTTAAAGGTGTTTCAGTGTCCACACAGCTGAGACAAAAAGCTGATCCGAGATCAGGAGTTGTCAGCTAAAAAGTGAGCTTTATTATTCGATCTTCACCTTTTAATGGATTCCTCAAAATATTTTAATCCCATGGAAAATGTTGAGGCTTTTTCACAGCAGATTTTAAATGACTTCTAACATTAACATGCAAGTTTCTCCAGTGAATCAGTATCTACTAAATCCTGAACGTAGCTCTGAGCTAAATGAAATACAGCCATCATCATCATCATCATTATTATTAATATATTAATTCATTAGATTGGAGCTTTTCCTGCTCTGACATGTCTGCTCTGAATTGGATTTATTTAGAAACAAAGAAACTAAAGTGTTTAGAGGTTACAAACATCACCAAGATACTGTATATACAGAAAGTACACAAGGACACACACTTTGATAAGTAGTCATCAATTAAACACATTAGTCCAATCCCCAAATTAAGTTTATAAAAAAGGGTAAAAGTTGGCAGATTTGGAAAAGTTCATTTTGATTTAAAACTTCCACAAAGTAACTTTTTTAACTTTGTGGTTTCCCTTGTATTTATTAATTTAAATGCTTTAAGAGTCTGAATTTGTTGTCTCCCAAACGACAACATGTCTGGAGAAGACTGTTGACTAATGATGTGAAACCAGGACAATGATGTTCCTTCATCTCTGTGTTGACTCTCTGTGTTGTTGATCTCTCATGTTGAAATTTTACCTTTGTCTTTGCCTGCCTGATTAAAAGCAGAAACGATTACAAAACGTGTTGCTTTCAGTAATTCATTTAACTGTCACCTGTACTGTGTATTGTGTCCCTTGCCGTTGCTTTGAGCACAAATGGACGAGGAATTCAAAGTTTCGCAGACATCCTGAGTCATGTTTCCTTGGAAACATCCCAGATAATGTCATTATGCTTCTGTAACTTCACAGTAGTGTTACTACCTGATGGCAGCACATCGGTACATTGAATTTCCACAGAGAAACTCCTCTAAAAGTTGATTTTAAAAAGTAATAAAAAGACAGAAGCTGGGGAAAAGGGAAACCTTGAATTATTTCTAATAAGCAACAGTAAGAGTTATGTGTGAACACTACAGTGACTGATGATGTAACAGTGTAAAGCCCAGAGGAGTCACCAGGGACGTTGTTAACATGACAGGTTTGTTAATGACACTGGCTGCATACTGCATGGTGCTCCACAAACTGCTGTCTGAGGTATCACTGCTGTATATTGATTGAGGAGCCCAGATTATTGCAGCATGTGTTGTCACAAACAGTGTGTCCTCCTGAGAGTGTCAGCGCTCAGAGTGAGACGGCAGGTGTGCAGCCTCTCAGTCTGCAGCTGCTCTGTCAGGTCGTCACATAAAGACATAAAGACTGGGACACAGCAGAGTGTCTGCAGCTGTACAGCGCCCCCTGCTGGGGAGCATGTAAAACTACTGCAAATGAGTAAAAATGACTTCAAATAACTTTTAATGAAATAGTTTAAATTAAAAACAAACAGAATCTGAGTGCAAAGTGTTTTCATATATAACACCCAAATGTTTGACTATTGATATGTGAAAACTCAGTGTTTTATCAGCGTGGACCCTCACAAAGTCCACACTAACGGTGCAACGATTAGTCGACAAAAATTGATTAAAAAAAATAGTTGTCATGGAATCTAACTGTTGTTTTCCTGTCCAGTGAGGCATCTCCTATCCTTCCTACCCCTGCTGAGAGCTGCAGAATCCAAAAACATTCAGCAGCAACTAAACAATATGGCGGCAACCAGTGCTTATTAACTTCCTGTATGAGTAGCAGCAGCAAAGTTGATTAAGTGATGTATTTTTGAATGAAGTGTCTGTCTTTCTTGTCTTTGTTATGAATGAACTAATCTACCTGATCTAACCAACCTCAGGGTAGATTTAAGAGCTGAAAGATAATTAAAGGCCATTTAATAATGATGTAATTCATAATCCACTTAGTCGACTAATCGTTTCAATACTTAATGATTAATTGACTATCAAAGTGGTCGTTAGTTGCAGCCCTCGTCATTGATATTGTAACCTGACTCTTACCCCAGTCCCAGAGCGAGGATGTGTGATAGTAGCAGCGACGGGATGAAGACTTTGAGGAACTCAGCGGAGAAGATGCCTCCTTTCTTCATGGCCCCGGTCTTCCTCATGCTGAGCGTTACCGAGCGGCGAGGGTGACGGAAATGAAACTCCCTGCACAAATCACAGTCACGTCAGATACAGCACAGCCCGACAGCAAGGAAATACACATCCCTCAGGGTTTGTCATTTCAAAGTCAAAGTTTTACTCTTCTATGCTCAATATCTTGTCATTACTTCCAAAACTAGCCATTTGAAGATATTTTGTGGACAAATCAATTGTTTATTAACATCTAATGAAAGCGCTACTAGGTGTAACCCCACAGTAGTGTTTGTACAGAGATGCAGAGGCAGGGGTTTTTAATTCAGCAGCTGGAAGAGCAGCTATATGTTTTGCCAGCTGTGGCTGCTGAGGAGAAAGTCTCAGTCCATGAAGGACATCTGCTGGAGTGTACACCAGTTGTGAGCCGTAACAGAAACATTGGACGTGATCAGAAAAAAATAAATACAGCAGTTTCTGATAATACAATCTGATTTTTCTGATATAAAAAGGTTTCACTTTAGAGATGATTCCACTTTGGCTCAGACCTGTGATCATCAGTGTTTCCTCTCTGGCAGCTGCCTTTATATTTGTGCTGCAGAGCAACTTAAAAGCCACAATGACTGCACAAACAAGCAGCTGAGTGTGCTCAGTTGCCATGGACGGTCGCTTGATGTTTACTGAGATGAGACTTACTTGGGGGGAGTGTTTTCTGGTCGACTAGACCAGTCAGCAACCCAATCTGCGTCCTTCATCAGGATGTCCATGTCCCTCTCCTTGTCCAAGCCATCCTCTTCAGACTAAACACAGAACACACACACACACACGTTACGTTAGCGTGCACGTCCGTGTCAAAGTGACGTTGACAACACGTGCTGTGCAAAAGGAATAAAATCCACATTGGGTGTGGCACCCATCTCCATGGAAACTGAAGGCTGGCAGCAGTTGTCATTTTTATGTACCCACACCACTCCAGGGCCAGCGGTTGAGGCTGCCATGGCAACAGACTGATGGAGAACCTGAGAGGCACACGAGCTCTTACTTGGCTGTCTCTCCTGCCGGTCAGGTCAACGTCGAAGATGATCTGACCCTCGTCCTGGGGAGTGTGGGGCCGTGGGGGGCTGTGGATCATATATTTAAAAAAGACAAATTGGAGACCTTGTTATCAGCAGAGTCACAAATTCATCACTTAAAAAAAAAAACCAACTTCTTGTGTGTGAACCTTTTTTTTCCAGGACAAATATTTGTTTGACTGACAGGTGTTCGATCACATTACAGCTCAAACAGCTAAGATCAACACCCCTGCAAAAAAATGCACAAAGGATACTGAAGTGCAGGTAACCATAGCAACGGCGCTTTGAGAGCATGCTCCATTACTAGTTAATGAACTACTACAAAAGAACTTAATACATGATAGATTGTCGGCCACTGTACAGCACTGAGTGCAGTTACAGAAACTAAGACTCCAGCACCATCTCCTTCCATGTCAGAGATCTCCATCTATTCTCTTATTGCATTTTTTACATGTTTTATGTAAGAATTAAAACCAGACAGAAAAAAAAACTAGAAATTATACATTTACATCCATTTCTACGTCTGTGTAGTAATCCTGACCACCTGACCTGACTCACCACACCTTACAAACTAAAGTGGGAGATGTTAACTGTTAAATGGACGCATGGATATTTGTGAAAATAAATCTATTTTCTCGTGTGTCTATGTATCTAAAATGACCCAATTTCCATAATCTTTCCCCCAGAATCCATTTTTCCACATTTGGGGAAATAAATGTAACATTTTCACTTTTGATGCAGCTTTTCTGTCAAACACTTTATGAACAGACATTTACTTCTTTAATGTTTTGTGCACTAAATTTTTAAAAAGTGAAAAAAACTGTTATATAATCAACACTTCAGTCAATATTAGAGATTGAGGAGTAAAATCATATGTAAACAATATTTCTGACCTTTATATTATCTGAAGGGGATAGAAAAACAGTCTCTACAACAAAATAACAACATAATCACTAAGACTTAGTACATGTCTCTGTTTATGTTAGCTGTGGATACTGATACAAATGATAAGTATATTTCCTGAATGTTACCTTGAAGTCACATGATCTCAGGACTCCATCCCCCCAGGATACAGAAACCACTTGTGGGATAAGGGGAAAGTTTCCCTCCCTGTCTTTTAAATGTATAAAACTTATAAGTTGCAAATGAATATCGATGTAAATATTTACAGTTGGAAAGCTCCCCCGCAGGCCTTATGTTTGACACCCTGCTATAAGACATCACTGAATTCTCCATCTTTATGCTTTTAGTTGTAATTTTTAAATAAATAAAAGCAACTCGTGGCTCTGAGAACTTGCAAACATTATTTGTTTATTTTATGATATTTTATAAACTGAACCATTGATCAGTTGATAATCATTTGAGCTGAATGTGTTACCAATAGTTGACCTGCAGTCGAGTGCTGCTGCTCCTCTGTACTCTGACCTCACTCATGACATGCGTACTGAAGCGTGTGTTTTAGAGGAAACAGTAAAGAAAACATCTTCTGCATTAAGTCTGAGCAGAGTGACGACTGTTCGGACACAGAGCCATGCTGCTGTTTGTTTTCCTGCTTATTTATAAAATGTTCTTGGCACCAACACTTGAAAATACCCTCAGGTGACTCACTGACAGCTGACTGGACACTCTGCTGATACGCTCTGTGTGTTATCACAGCCTCAAGGATTACACACAAGCACATGATGTGACCAAAAGTTGAAGGGTCACCATTTTTCTAACATGCTCAATAAAAAGTGAGGAGGGCTGCGAAACAAGATGTCATTTTATTTTCAGAGACAAACTCAGCTGCTGAGCAGCTGCTCCTGGTTCATGCGCTGATTTTAGTTTTCCACTGGAAAAGGTTTTTAGAAACTAAGTGACCAATGTTTACACACTTTTTTAAATTTTATTTTGCCAAGACTCCTCAGAGGGTGGAGAAGGAATCCAGGCTAAAAGCAATGTTGTGAAGCAATATATTTCACTTTGTTCTGCATTTGAACAAATTACTCAAACTTTTACTAATTCTCTCAAAACACAAAAATAAAAAAAAAACGCTGTTTTTACTTTAAAAAATAAAAGATGGGTGATTACACACCAGCACATGTGTATTTTCTTTGCTCTCAGTGCAGTTTCAATGGGAGAAAGCAGTTTTGGGTCATTGTGGGAATCAATAACACACAGCGACAACAACATGATAAACAAGACTCCAAATAACAAAGAGCTTTTCATTAGATCCAAGGTTAAATGATTTAGTTTTGGCTCTAGCGTTGAAATCAGCCGTCCTCTGTTTTCTGACATAAGCAGCTCTGAATTGAGTGAAAGTTAAAGAAAGATGAGACTGAAACTCAGCTTCACCTCATGACTAAATCTTCCACAGCGTCCAGTTCAGGCTTTTAGAAACCCCACAACTCGTGACTTTTTTTCAGCATTTCAACTGTAGTGGAAACTATTGTTATGCACATCATGAAACATAACCAACCCTCTGACCTCTGCTTGTTTTATTCAGAGTTTTTGTTGTCAGCGCTCACACGGGATCACCACTGATCTAACTCCAGTGTTCTTGATGTTACCTGTCACAAGACGAGTTGCTGCGGCTTGACTCGTGCTGGGCGTCCAGCAGGATCTTCTCCATGTCTCCGTTGTGGATTGAGGACGAGGACGGGACATGCTCCAGGCCCCCCACCATGGCCTCCTCTTCCTCCACCTGAGGGAGGGGCAGCAGGCCCGGGGGCGAGCCACCTGTGGAGGGAGACTGGGCCGACCCAGCTGTACCTCTGTTCATCT
>OOFC01025079.1:0-13647 GCA_900323345.1 Pseudochromis fuscus | reverse complement strand
TTGAGTAATCTTTAGAAACTCTCATGGCAGCCATTGTGGAAGCTGTTATGCCTCGTTCCTCCTAGGTACGCCTATTCCTCCTTGCAACGCCCCCGACCTTTCGTCACCTGCCGAGCCACCGCCCACTGCTCCCGTCTCAGCAGAGCTCCCCTCCCCAACGTAAACAAACACACAGCGGTAGCAGCAATTAGCACCTGGTGGACTGCGCGTCATGGAGCTCCCGTTTCTGAACTTTTCAGAGAACATTTCTCAAAATGCCTTCTGGAAGAAATGCATCTTTGGATGTGAGGAAGATTGCCCTCTTTCTGGTCTGCCGAAGAACGAGAGTGCGACAGAAATGGCTGGACTTCATTTTTGGAAACGACCCCCCTCCCAAAAAGATCTGTTTCGTTTGTGTGAGGCACTTTACCGACGACAGCTTTCTAAACAAAAGTTAATTTGACAGTGGATTAGTAAGCAGGTTGTCACTTAAAGACAATGCAATCCCTGCTGCAGAACTCCTTTGCAGCCTGCACTGGTAAGTTGAACTGCTCTCACGTCACATTTATTTGTTAGCATTTCCTAGCTTCACCTGTCGTACATCTGTGTACAGTAGGAGACAGCTATGCTACGCGTGTGTATGTTTGACGTGTACTGTGTTGTGCAGTGTTGTGATGACGTCGTGGACAGCGTGCTGAAAGGGGAGTGTCTGAAAGGCTTGGAGCCTCTTAAAGAGACAGAGTACTATATCGAGGCGTTCAGAACGGCCATGATGCGAGGGCAAATTTCATAAAGGTTGTTTTTTTTATTTACAGCATTTACAGATCAACCTAAGGTAACATAGTCATTGGAGTATGCCATAGAGTGGTACAATATATCTGGAAAAAGCACAATACCCCCCCTTTAAAGACTAAACTAAATGTTATTCTTATGAATATTGTTTTATTTCATGATTACATATAGGTTCTAGGGGGAATTAGACAAAACACTTTGAACACAACATATCTACTACATTACCTAATCTTAAAACACAAGAAATGTCATCCATTCATTTTTCTGAAAAGTTCTGTGTAGCTGTAAGTTTACATTCTGGATATTAGAATACAATCAATGTAAGTACACATTACTGAACAACATATACTGTTGTGCACACCATTTTATCCATATTTATTATAGAAAAAATAAAGCACTTTCTGGATTTTCTTTTTGTCACTTACAGGCACAGTGACAGATTGTTGTGAGAAATTACTGGAAACCAGAAACTCCTCTGATAAAAACAACTATTTCAGAACTAATTTCTCAGAAAGAATCCCCCACCCACTCAGAACAGCAGTTAGTGAGTGTGATTTTATTTCCTTCTACTCACTGTGGTCCCCTGCACTGTCTTGATCATGCAGCAACGGCACCTGTGAGCCTTGTCCCACTACAAAGAAATACCACAACAACACTAATGACCACATAATGACACTAATGATGTTTCAACAAAACTCAACGTGAAGCAAACAAGGTCAAAAAACATCCTGTCATTCTGAAACAAATTTTTCAGTTAACGGACTTTTACTGTTTGTGACTACTTGTTTTCATCACATAAGAACTTGTACACATATGACTCATCATTTACTTTTAAGTGTGAAGTAAGTGGTTAGGAAGCAACACGTACCTGAGCTGGCACGATCGTAATCACGACCGTAACCATTCTGAGGAGGCTGGGCTCCAACTCCATTGGGAAGAGGAAGCAGGGGCATAGCAGGCTGGTGAAGTGGTGGGACACCGTATGCTGGCTGACCATACATACTGGGAGCATAGACGGTGGGAGCATATTGGTTGGCTATGCCTTTCTTCACTGCTTTACCCGCCTCATACACTGAAAAATGATCAAACAGAGAGGGTTACAGCACATGCTTGTGAGATTCGGTGGAAAACCCCGTGGTGTAGGAGGCAGGGGAATAAATAGAAACAGAGCCTCTGAATTGTCTGTGAGTGAGAGTTGGATGAGAAGATACACATCTCACAACTAAAGTAAGAGTCCCTGTAAAACTTTTAAGACTTTAGCTTCATTAGGGACTAAACAAACAACATATAATGTGTTTGCATTTGTTCAATCGGGAGATGCATTTTTTCAAAAACATCTTCAGCTAACTGCCTCTTGTTTATACTCAGCTCTAATGCTAATCAGCTGCTGAATGTAGAGACAGAAGCAATCTCCTCATCTAATGGCACATTTCCACTACATGGTGCCAACTCGACTCTAGTTTGGTGCCGAGTGACCGTTTTCATGACAGAGGATAGTACAGCCTCTGGATAGCTGGGGGTCAGGCTAACAGACAGCAGGTGTAAATCTGTATTGTTCACAGGTGAATCAGTTTGGTGAAAATAACAGTCCATAAAATTGTATTTAAAAAAACATTGTTTTGCTGTTTTTTCTTCCCACATTGAAAAAACTTTGTATTCTGGCTATCACTGTGCAGATTGTGTTGGCTTGTGGGTACAAACATGTGCCAGTGATGATTGCAGTAGTAACGACTTTGACCAATCACATTTCAGCACCTGATTGGCCTTTCTTTTAGAACCACTCCAGATTAGACACTAGAAAAGTGCTACCAGGTACTTTTTCCTAATGGAAAATCAAACAAAGCAGTAACAGAGTCCAGTACAGACAAGGTGGCACCATGTAGAGGAAATGTGCCATTATGCTGACAGCAAAACAAGTAATCATGTGGTTTGTGCTTCACTCTAAAATACACCCGAATCAGAGTTTGTTATTTGAAGAGATGAAGAAAACCGTGAAAAGTCCAAGTCAAGAATAAGTGCAGTAAGATTTATGGATGTTTTTAATGTTTTAATCTTTTATTATTTGCCAGTGTCAATACCTGAGCTCCAGTACTGACGCAAAGATTAACACTTTGTGAACCAACTTTTGTGTAGCTGCAAGTGTATGAGTACACGTTAGAGAACAACAGACATATTATTGTATACACTGTTTTGAAATTTATTAGTATTTTACAAGGTGAAAGCATGCTGTGCACACACTTTTCAACTAAATCTTTTCTCATTTAAAACACAAACAAGTCAATGCTGTGAAGATTAGGGTTTTACCTCAGTAGTGCAGACACATTTTAGTCCAAAAGGTTTTGAAGTTTGACATCCAAGCCTGGTTTACATTAAGTTAAAAGACAAACACTTTCACCAGGTTTACTGTTTGGTACTTACATGCTCGTGGACAGCAGCAGCGGTCCGGGCAGCAAGGACAACTGATATAGCAGCAGCAGGTGTGTGGACAACACTGGCACCAACAGATGCCAATCAGGAGCAGCAGCAGCAGGAACCCCAGCACCACCACCACAACCAGCAGCCAGTCTGTGAGAGACAGCAGGGGGGAATTAGATATTATTAACACACAGGACTGGATTTTTGTTGCTGAACAGGTGATATATGTCCAGAAAAAACAACCAAGGGTCACACACGTCAAGCTCATGTATAGAATGAATGAAACTAACATGATATCACCCGATGGTTTATGGACTTGCGTTCTGAAGTCAGCAGTTTGGCTTTTGAATATCGCCATGTTAGCTGTTTGGAACCAGATTTGACCACATTTGGATATATAAGGAGGAGTGAGGATCTGACCTTTGAACCCAAGGACTCTCGTTGAAAACCAGACTTGTCAATCAAACAAACCATGCCCCTAAATATTCCTCTTTTTGAAGCCTATTATCTACTTAATGATGTTTTTGGTTTTTTTCCAGATGACTCACCAGATCACTGAGAAGAAGAGTTAACTTTAGCTCATGACATCACAATGACTTATGGGAAAAGTTTATTGAGTATTTTATGAATGAAAATAGGGCTGCAACTAAATAGGGCTGAAATTTATAAATTGATAAAGGATATGCTACTTAATAACAGACAGGAAAGATACGTACTTTAGTCAAAAATATATCTTTGCTGTTGATAACAGTGTATAAATCCATTTATTTGCCACCCCTAAAGTGTGCCCAGCATGAGGCTCAGACCCACAAACCTGAGATTAAGAGTGTCATGCTCTAATGACTAAGTCAGCCAGGCCGCTGCTACTCATACAAAACGTACATCAGCATCAGCCGCTACCTGCTACCCGCTACATCTACCTGCCACTGAACGCTATTGTGCATGAACAACTCTCCGCAGCGGTGGGAAGGAAGGTAGATGCCTCACTACACTGGAAAACACATGTGGTGACAACAGTTGACAATTAAATTTGTTGTCAACTTATATTTTATTTATTTATTTATTATTTTTTTCAAATAATTTTTTTTGTCAGCTGGGGTGATTCACCCCTGAATATATGTACTGTGGCTTTGTGCACTTTGGCATGACCATTTTAGAGACCTGGTTACCTGGTTCCCTGTCTATATACAGTTTATGAGAAGTAATGCAGAAAAGAAAAGAAAAGAAAAGAAAAGAAAAGAAAAGAACAGATAAGATAAGATAAGATAAGATAAGATAAGATTATTATCTTATCTTATCTTATCTTTGTTGATCCAACACATGGGAAATTTGAGAATTTCCCAGGTAAGTACAAGGTGCATGATAAATGCATTTCTCAAAACCAGAAATTTGTGGCTTGACAAAGTCAGTTCACGGTATAACCCTCAGTTTTTTTGTTTTTCTTCTGAGTGTTCACATCAAGAAAAGGCTTCAGTTAAAATTTGGGTACTTTCTATGGTGTTGTCAAACCAGAAAAGCCGGTTCTACCTTGTACCCAAGGCACTGTGCAAGTCAGTTCAAGCAGTACATGCCACAAACACAGAGGGGAGACAAATAAAGTAACTGCAATGAAACCTGGATTAGCAGAGCACAGTGTAGAAAAAGTATTTGGTTGTGTACACTGATAAGGAAATGTGTGCTGAAGGTTTTTTGGTGCTGACTGGCTGCTACTTTGTCACATCACACAAAGATAAACAGGACTGTAGCATTAAGAAGGTGAAGTGAAGTGCAACAAAAGTGACGTGGTACATTAATGCATATGTAATGTATGAAATTGTCACTATGATCTTGGCCAACAATTAACTAAAGTTTCAGGACTTTAGGATGGTGACGCTACATCAAAGGGGCTTGTACTACCTTCCATAACCAGTAAGTCAATGCCCGGGAGGAGGTCAGTGGTATTTGACTTTCTCTCTGTGAAAGAAAGATAAAGCCACAATTACTTTAAGTGGTGTCGGTCTATCTATGATTTAAATGACCAACTGAGAGGCAAGTATGTCTGCTACTGGTACTGACCCCACACTATCAAGCAGCCAAATCTGCCTGCGTTTGTGGTACATTTACTTTCAAGTCTATTAATGTGTAATCCTGTGATTGTGGAAGGAATGGAAAAAGTGAGAAAGGGGAAGCACTGAGAGAGAAGGAAGAAGCAATCTGTTTGTATACAGAGAAAGCCTCAGCCACAATACATGTGGAGAAAACCTACCGAGTACAATGAGCTCCGTGTAGTCTTCGCCATTTCCGGAAAGATCTTGGGATGAGATCACAGAACAAACGTAGACACCGCTGTCTCCCCAGGCCGTCTGCGCAATGTTCAGGTCTGCTTCTGTGAGTAGCAATTATCATTGACCATTATTAGTATGTTACAATGGTAGCACATTGCTATAATACCTGTTAAGTTGCTGTGTTTTGCCATCTCTAAGTAGGACATTGTTAGAGTTTGTGTTTGCTCCTACACTGGAGCCTCACTATCTGTTTACCACTACATAGTATAATGGGTAGCAGTGTTGTCTGGATGAAATGACTTTTTACTCAACAGTTATTTTCAACTCATCTCTCTTTTTTTTTTTAATAAACTGAACAATGATGAATGATCCTGGTAGTGTTGATACCATATTGAATTTTATTCTTAAACCAGGTATATAAAAAATACACACATCAGCTAAATCCTAAAACTGCCTAAAAAGCTTTACACATGTTTTTTATATATATAAAAGTGCAAAAGTTGTTGTTAACTGCATACAAGGTTGTGGGCTGTGTAAAACAGAACCCTATATTACTGTGTATGTCAGTATGTCACCCTGAGTGGGAGCAGTAGTATGGAAAAAGTATTTTCTGTAACAAGCAGCCGATACCAACACAATGACTCACAAAAAGGACTGGGCATGCCTTACAGATGTTGCAGGCTGACCTTTGAAAGGTGCTACAGTGATTGACATTATTAAATTATTAATCTGATGGAAACCAAGTAAAAAAACAAAACAAAACAAAAAAAACAAAAACACCACAAACCTGACAACTTTACAGATATCTTGATTTAATCTTTTTCTAATTGCCCCTCGGGGATAAATAAAAGTTTTCTGATTCTGATTCTTTTTAATATTCATACTAAGGCTGAGTGATGTATTTAGTCCATTGGAATGTTTTTCAATGATGTGAAAAATGCCTAAATAACACAGTTAAGATGAATGCTTCCTGTGGTTTCACTGAAACAACAGCATCAGCAGTTCTCTGTAGTTACCACAGCAGACTGTTTCCTTGGCGACAACTGCACTGTCTGATCTGTGCTACAACTACAGGTTTGTGTAACGCCAACCACAAAATAACCAAGAAAGACAGTCATGTCACCTCCTGCGAGAGTCATGTGATGTGGAAACAGTTTAGTTTTGCAATGTGATGTAGAGCCGTGGTATGTGTGTAGGAATTAATAGTAGCTGCAGAACAAACCTGCTTCAGCAACTGAGACTAAATCATTCCTTGGAAGAGAAACAATGTTGCACTCTTAGATTCAGATGCTAGCTCTCCAGTTCCCAAACTACAGCTAAAAAGCAGTTTCCTCAGTATCACTGTGACAACCAGGGCACCGGTGGGAAGTATTAAAACTATCAGCCTTTTATAATACCCGTCTGTAAAGTCAAAAAACCTGGGTCTGTAAAGTACAATGTTAAGTACAACCCACCGAGCCACAAATACACGGCGAGGGCAAAATTACTCTGTTTGTATAACAAAACACAACCAACAATGTTCATTGTATTGACAAGAGCTATTGGTTGCTGTACAGGTGGAGCACCACTTACAATTATAGTTACTTTTCCCTTGTTGACATTGATACTGCACATATATAAAGATCTGTCAATTGTCCATAATACTAAATACAAAACAAGTCAAGATTTCATTTTACAGTTGAGTGCATGTAGCCGATATAAAAACCGATTCAACCCTAGAGCAACAGACACTCCTGCACCTTATTAAAGCTTTTTCTAGAATATCCACCTAACTTGTACTGATGTGCAGTGTGTTGTAGCCTATTATCAATATACAGCGTATGCCAGCACATAGAATAACGACAATTCTACATTTAATCTGTGATGCACTTTAACTGTTTTTATTAATTTTAGTGATGCCACCATTACAACACTGCACTATTTACCTAGTTTCACATGTATGATGATGGTATAAATAACCCTGCACAGCTGGGTTGGATGGACATTGTTCTATAAAGTGATATCAGTCTAAATCTGTAGCGTATTTGTACGTTCCTGTCCTCTGAGTCAGCACCCCCACCCTCTCTTCCTAAGACATGAGGGTGTAATTACAAAGTCTGCCTGCCAGCAGTGTTTAGCTTAGAGGGGTTGGAGAAGTGTGGACACTAGGCCAATCAGAAAGTCCCTTGGTTCAGGATTTTTCTTTAAATTTCCCAAGGAGTATTTGAAAACATGAGTAAGAATCTTGAACAGCCATATCTATCAAAGTGATTATATGCACAAACTAAAGTAGAAACCACAAAGCTCTAATGTAGTGTGAAACTACAGTATACAATTTATTTTGACTAAACAAAACATTTCTAAATTGTAAATTCATTCACAAATCTGGACTTACTGACTTAAGTTCACACCCAGTGTTTATTGTACAGCTGAATGTGATTTCAGAGACATTTTTAATCAACTCACCGTTCAGGATGCTGATCTTTCGACCCTGGTATTCTGTGCCGAGGGTGACAGCATTACCCTGCTTGGAGGCCACGATGCGCACCGTCCTCTGGCTGTCGGCACACTCGATGTTGGGGTCATAGTTGGGGTTGTTCTGAGACAGGATGTTCTCTGCACTGCTGGGATTGAGCGCAGCCTGGATCGGGTCCCTGCAATATGATTTGTACTTCCATGTGACGACAGGAGGCTGAGTGGCAGTCGTCTGGTATTTACAGGTCAGGGTGGCGGGCTGGAAGAGGATGACAATGTACCTCTTGGTAGGGCACTGGACTGAGATGGCCCTTACAGACTCTGCAAACAAATTAAAAACAGTTAAAGATTAGCCTGCACTAGTCTTATTTTATTATTACATGTCACTCTCATTTTGTAATATTGTGTGTAAAGATTTCTCATTCGTCAATAATGCCCCTAAGGTGTGGCACATGACAAACAAAATTTCTTCACCGCTAGTATCACTGAGACAGAGAGGATGAGTCACCTCAGCTTGGCTGTGAGTTTTTAGTCTGACCATTACAACTGGACACTTGATACCTATACACCAGGAACTAGCAGCTTTTTAATATACTTAAACAAAAAGGCCCAGAAAGATCCATAAAAACAGCAGCACAATATGTGGTAAAGTGTGGCTTCTCTATATCACAACCAATATCAACCTTCCTATCAACAAGTTTTTACATAAACTACAACTCTCAAATTAAACTGTATCAAAGGGGAAACAATAATTTAGATGCTTTATGTAATTGTGTAACTATTAAACTTAAGTTTGCACACATTATAGGTGCTATGTCTATATTTTCTACCACTATAAAAATTATTCAATGTCAGTTAACATAATATAGTCAGTGGAGTTGTAAAGGACCCCAAGCAGAAGACAGTACTCGTTTTTATTGCAGTTTTTGTTTCAAATCCTCTGAAGCGCCGGTGTTGTGTCGTGACAGGTGATGAACTGTAGGTCATTTATATGAAACATTAGGATTGTCCCTGGAGTGTGTGTCTGACCTGACTCAGACATCCTGTCATTCACTTTTTGTTCCCCATAGTTCATCTTAAACCAAAAGGTACGATTGAGTATAATACCATAAAATATGAAAAGAGTTGGGTGTTTATAACTGGCACAATTGGCTTGTATTTGCCCAAATAAAAGTTATTATATAGGGTTAATACAGTATATATGCATTTACTATTGAAAAATATAACACATTTAAAAAAAACACTGAAAAACGTTCAATATATGTCCTAAATATGATACATATTTGTATCTATATAATTACCCCACCATCGCCCATTTTCAATGTAGGTCGTGTTTGCAGGCGGTATTAACTGCCATAGAGAAACCAGTGTCAATAATCAGCTTCGGTACCGGGCTTTGATAAGAGAACAGAGACATTTCTATATAAAGTAAGAAAACTATCAACAACAAGACATGTCCCAAAAATCCCGTCTTTATTATTTAATGCTGATTTCACTGTAAAAAGTATATTGCAGTCATTTTAATAGGCTACATTCAAAACTATGACTAAACGAAATAAATGCGGCCCCATTTTGTCAAACTTTAAGTGTTTACAGAAGCGTTGAGTAGCAGCGGAGCTTTCACGGAAGCGGGCCCACCCTGTTTGGTGCAAAATAAAGCAGGCCAACTTACCTGTCGCCATTAAAGCGGCGACGATGAACGTCCAAAACATCATTAATCCGCTTTTCTCCGTCTCTCGATCGATTTAAGGTCTAAAAAATCATCAAACACACACAAAAGCTTAAAACAAAGGCATAGTATCGATCGTAGCAGTAGTTTTCCTCAGCCGGGTAGTGTCAACTCCATTTTGTGTCTTTGTAGGTTTCGAGCGAAGGGAGTACCTGAACGCCCCACGTCAGAAGCACAGCCAACAGGTGAGCGCTCAGAGACAGGTTGCGAAACACGGGGGTGTGTGTAACATGTTTTGTGTTGTTTTTCAATCGGTAATGGATTAGTTTCACCATAAGGACCTGATGGTGGCAGCGGGGCACAGTTGGTAAACAACAAAAGAAGATGTGGTCCATATTAAGTACGTTAAGGTGGAAAAAAGGCGAGGAATTAACACTGTTTCACCCACTGGTAGTTGGTACAATCCAGACACTGATAACGCTATCAATGGACTGTTGATTAATGTTCAACCTGTGTGTGGCCTGTTTCCTGCAGGGGTGAGACTTTCAATTTTATCTCAGGCTGTTGTCCAGCAGTACCGCACTATATATTGTAATATTACCTTCTATATAGCCTACTTTTGTACTTTATTCTTCTTTGTTCGGTGTCGAAAGCAAGTATTGTGCCAGAGTAAATGGACCACAATGAACACATTGCTAAAGATCTGTAATATTACATACATATTACTGTATTTGTTACCCACGTTCACTCATTGTCACATGACTGCACCACGAAGTTGAGTAGATGTTTTGTTCACTTAATAGCATAATAGCCTATAAAATAACGACAATTCCAAATTCTTCCCTTTGTGTTAGTGCAAAGAAGTACAAGTACATTATGAAAGCTTGGTTAAAGGTTATGGTTATGGTTTTATGGTTAAAGCTAGTTGGGGTTGTTTCAAATGCCCCTGAACACCTAATAATGAAGCTATAGATCCATGCTGCTGGGGGAAATCCCATGATGCAGTACATTTATATGTCTATCATTAAATTTGTCTTAGTTTGTGCTTTTTTTAAATCTTCCTGCCCTCTCTCCTTGCTTTTTGTGAATGCATCTCTGGAGCCATAGAGCTGCAGAACCCATATTTGGTTAGTGGTTCACCAATGTGCTCATTGTTTGTGGCTGGCTCAGTCACTTCTCCCTCCGCTTGTCTCTCAGCCCAACCGGTTCAAAGCAGATGTGCACTCACCCAGAGTCTGGTTTGGTCAGAGGCTCCTTCCTGTTCAAATTGAGTTTTTTTTCTCCCCACCAGATGCTTCCTCTGGGAGGATTTCTTGGGTGTTCTTACTGTATGATGATGACCTTATTATGCAAAGTGGCCTGACATGACTTAGGTTATGATGTGGCAGTATACAAGGATAAAAAAAATAAAATAAAATAAAGATTTAAGTACATTGTTGATTCGTAGTGATTAGCAGATGAGACACAGGTGAGCTACATCAGGGCAGGGCCAGTAATCAGAAGATAGAAACAGGAAGTGACACTAAACATAACACAGACAGAGCTCTACCAAAATAAAACCAGGAAGGGACAGAGACATGAACAAGTAAGACTAGGGAGACACAGACAGAGAAGCAAAGGGAAAATTAGAAAACCAAGAAATCAAAACCAAAACCAAATCAAGAATGAACTTGAAATCAAAACAAGAAAAACACAAAAACCTCCAGTGATCATGACAATTACGTTCCATTCATGTACACTTTGCAGCTAATAATAACTGATTAATTACTCAATACTCAACTTCTACCCTCATACGGATACAAAATGCAGGATTTTACCTTAATGGCATGGTTAAATAAAATTCTATACAAGTGCTTTCTTCCACCACTGATTAGCCACTGGAAATATATCTTGATCCAGCATCTTTTCCATAAAGAATGACTCAACCACATGCTGTGTAAAGCATTTTTAGTAGTAGTACACACTCCACTTTCATTCATCATTATTATGTAAAGCTGAAAGCTGGCCAACAAAAGTCAAAAATGAAATTAGTTATCAAGAAAGAAATTACAGTCAGTAGATCTGGTTTAATAATAAAGCACTTAAGTCATGATTAAAACAAAGTCTAAAAGTTCCCAATAGTTGAAGCTTCTCAGTTGTAAGATGTTGGATCACACAGAAAAAGAAATATGATGACATAATCATAATTGTTGGTATTTTTTTCCTGCCATTTTATTGATCAAACAATTATCTAAGAACTAATTAGCATTAAATAACAAGTATTAATCAATAATAAAAACATTCGAGTTTTGTGAGTTGTTATTTGTTCTCCCAAACAGTAAGAAATAAAACATACCTTTTGTAGCTATTTTATGTACTGGAGCTACAGAATATAACTGTTTAAAAAAACACAACAACATAGACAAAAAATTGCAATTAGCAAGTTCAGCTAGCAAGTTAAAAAGTAAATGTGTCAAATAGCATTGCAAAATATAAGAAGCTTGAGTGTGTACGCAGTCTTCGTAGTTGCTGAACTTCAACCCTATTTCAAAAAAGAAAAAAAAGGTGTGTTAAGTGTAAATGTATTCATTTATAAAATCCACAGTCCACTAGTAGACCTCTTATAATGGAGTGTTTGAGATATTTGAGATGATTGTTTTACAAAAGCTAAGATTCTAGTTACCTTAAGACTTTGTATTAATGAGTGAGTATGTTATTTAATGTTATTACCATACCTCATGGTTCTTCCAGCACTAAAAAGAAAGAATAAAAATGGATTTACACTGTGAAATGTAATTTACTATATCCAAAACAATAATCATTATAGGCATAATGGTGCTGAAAATATTCAATTTCAGGAGAGATTAAATATAATTATTCATGCAGAAACCTGTTGTAATATGTATATAGTTCTGTTTCACAGTGTTGAAAGCTGTGTGTTCATATTAAGTCACACTTACATGGTGGATCCCCAGTGCGCAGACCACCATCAAAAGGAGAACTGCAACATGAAACCACAATGCTGTTATGTTGAGTCAAGGCAACAGAAATCTGGCTGCTGGCAATTTTCGTATTTTTCACAATCAACTGACAATCTGTCAAACATACCTGCACTGCAAATCAATCCAATACGTTTACGACCAGGACCTTTAAAAATAAAAAATAAAAATTAAATAACAATTTAGGTTGATTTCAAACTGTTTCAGAAAGACTTTGTTTGCCTTACATACATGTAGCCTATACAGTAGAATTCTGTTAGGAGTAGAAGTAGTAGTAAATGAAACCACTGCTGTTTTACAGAACAGTTGAGACACAACAACTCCAACCCAAGCACTGTTTTAAAGCAGAGTTGTTCTGCTTTAAAACTCATTAAGACTCATCTCAAGATAACAATGGCTGATGGCAGGTTAAGTCACCTTGGAATTCCCAGTGTTGAGTCAAGGAGGGCACATGCCCTCAACATGGATGACTTTGTGAAACATTTTGCTACTTCTCACAACAACTGAAGGATTAAGCTTTTCTGAACCTTCATGAGGTGGTTTGGCTCTTAGGTGTCTGTCTGTGTGAGTAACTCTGAGTGTAAGTGTGTGTCTGTCTGTGTGAGTAACTCTGAGTGTAAGTGTGTGTCTGTCTGTGTGAGTAACTCTGAGTGTAAGTGTGTGTCTGTCTGTGTGAGTAACTCTGAGTGTAAGTGTGTGTCTGTCTGTGTGAGTAACTGAGTGTAAGTGTGTGTCTGTCTGTGTGAGTAACTGAGTGTAAGTGTGTGACTGACTGTGTGAGTAACTCTGAGTGTAAGTGTGTGACTGACTGTGTGAGTAACTCTGAGTGTAAGTGTGTGACTGACTGTGTGAGTAACTCTGAGTGTAAGTGTGTGACTGACTGTGTGAGTAACTGAGTGTAGTGTGTGAGTAACTCTGAGTGTAAGTGTGTGACTGTGTGAGTAACTCTGAGTGTAAGTGTGTGACTGACTGTGAGTAACTCTGAGTGTAAGTGTGTGACTAACTGTGCGAGTAACTCTAACTCTGTAACTGACTGTGCGAGTAACTCTGAGTGTAAGTGTGTCACTGAGTAAGAAACTGTGTGTGTGCATTTTCA
>OOFC01025078.1:7154-21079 GCA_900323345.1 Pseudochromis fuscus | reverse complement strand
CTTTATTTTTCTCAAAAACCGACAGTGCGCCTTATAATCCGATGTGCCTTATAGATGGATCAATATTGGTTAATTATGGCTACCGTAGTCAGGGGGCGTATATTGTGATTGTACTAACGTTTGATTTACCGTAGCGGTATCAGACTGTTTCTTTTACGTCTTTATTGAATCAGGGAAAAGTTCCCTCCACGTTTGTGATGCACTAACTAGGTGATTAAAAAGTTGCACTACCTGTTGTACCTTGCTGTTGGTAAAAGATAATACTACGTCACTGACGTTACCTCAGAGAAAAAAATAAAACAGCTGTTCATGTAGCTTTGAACTGTGACAAATGGAGTTGGAAATACATTGTTTTCAACGAAGGTGGTGCAAATACCGGTAAGAGCTACCGGTACGTACGGTACCGTATTGTTTTGGGAGTGAACGGAGTTGTCAGAACGTTGGTTTGTTTTCTATTAATAAAGTTTGACTGACTGACTTATGTGACTTTTTTTTTTGACACTCACTTTAGCACAGCTGCATCTAGATGGATGATAACGCAACACCAGCCACTACAGTAGTTTCTATTATAGACCATTCATTGAAGGTGTGCCTTATAATCCGATGCCCCTTATAGTGCAGAAAATACGGTATTTCTTGTAGGATTACTCAAATATGGCACCTTTATGTTTAGGGACTTTTTCAAAGTTTGCTTATGTTAAAAAAAAGAAAGAAATAAAAGTCAACAATGTAGGAAGCTCATTATTGTAAATGCACAAATTTAGAAATTGTTAAACAGAGAAAATAAGTTCATGACTTACTGCTGTATGTCAATAATATTTTGCTGCCATTCCAGTCGACATCAGCGACAGTAATCAAAAATAATTTCTCCTCTAACAATCTGTTTGTTTTTCTGTGTACGTGGTTGAAGTGAAAACACCGAAGTGTGTGTGATTGATGGCGTTCGGTTCATTTTCCACGCCGGTGTGGCTGTCAGTCGTCGGCCTGTGACAGCGCCTTTGCCCTCTGGACTCTGTTGGGTGTTAAGGCTGTCAGCAGTGGTGCTTGACTGCTCGGGGACTTTGTATAAGGATATAACTGCTGAGAGCTGTAAATATCGTACTTAAGTGAACTGCTGGCTCAAAGTTAAGAAGAATCCTATTTCAGCTCTGAGGTTGCAGGAAATGGTATTAGTTTAAGTAATCCACTTAGCTCCCTTTAT
The DNA here is from genome assembly GCA_900323345.1 of Pseudochromis fuscus. NCBI lineage: Eukaryota > Metazoa > Chordata > Actinopteri > Pseudochromidae > Pseudochromis > Pseudochromis fuscus. Next base: position 19,878 of record OOFC01025078.1, on the reverse strand, counting down.
TTGCGTTTAATACGCTCACCTCTCAATTCAAGAGGCCGACTTAGTTTCCAATGATTTTAATTGCCCACATTTGTTCTTTGATCTACCGCTGATTGCTTATGTCTTCTCCATCGATTTATTTCTTTAAGCTTGGAGTCCTTGCTGTTTGTTTCTTTTAATGCTGACGTGTCCCAGTGGTTTTTATTGTTTAGTTTCTTTGTAAAATGATAATGCTCGCAACATTCTCTATTTTTGTTATTGTGAACAAATCTCATTAAAAGGCCAATAATGCATTAGACTGAGTGCTCTCTGTCTTCCCCACTGCTAAGTTCATTATGTGCTTCCAATTAGAAAAAACCTCACCCAAAAAATTAACCACAGTGCCCATGGTAATGAAATTGCACTTGTTATTGTGTTTTTAATGGTTGAGATGTTTCTTTGTTTGGCTCCTTTATGTCAGATTTGATGAGAGTAAAACAGATCTTGAATATCACCAGACTTTTAGCCCCTTTCCTTTGGTAATTTGTTTGCTTGCAAGATATAAACAGTTTAAGCAAAACTTGAGAGAAGCTCTTTCCCAGCTGAATTTATTCATTTATGCAAAACATACCAACAGCTTTAATCCGATCCTCACCGAATTTTGCAAATAAAATATTTGTTTGAATTTGATATGCCACATTTTTTCTTTTTAAAACCAACAACTTCATACCAAATTCTTCCAGTTGTGTTGTACTCTGAAAACTTTTTCTCAGGAATGCCTCAAAACTATATGGCAATTTACACAGAAATAACTCTGGAAGTCATAGCTTTGACTCGCTTGATGAAAGAAGAAAGCCTAACATTACCTAATAGGTTTATAGATGTATGTCTCAGTAAAAGTACGCTGCCAATTAGTGTAATTACCTGCATTTTTTTTTAATCCAAATGCTGTTAAACTGTAAATGTGTTTTTTCCTGCACCCTCTTCTGTCACTTTACCCAAATACAATCTCCTGCTACTGTAGTGAAGCAAACAGCAGCCTCCTGTCACATGACCACACTGCTATATTTGCTTTGTCCTAATCACTTCTGATGTCTTTTCCAGGTGGACGCTATAGTGACACTGGGCGGATTAGCAGGCAGGTTTGACCAGACTATGGCATCAGTCGAGACCCTCCACCACGCTCTGTCAATGACACGACTCCCCCTGTTGATCATACAGGAAACAAGCTTGGCATATCTACTCAGACCAGTGAGTGCATTATAAACCCTCAACTCCCCTTTGGGGTTAATAAAGCTATCTGCGCCTTCACTTGTATGCATGCATATAATACACTGTTGTTTTCCCATTTAGTTTTCTCCTTTCTGAGGAAAGCCAGCTGCCCATTGCACCACATTTGTTCTTTAAATGTCAGTGCCCCAGCAGCTAAAGGTTGGCCTATTATAGGTCCAGCTTTTTCTTTTAAGTTGCATATAAACACCACATGCGGTGTATTTACCTCACACTAAACTAACACTCTGTTCTAAGGCTCTAACACCTCAGAGCCTTTCTAATCACCCCTCTCCTCTTTTCATTTTCTGTGCTTTCTCAAAAATGTTCTTTTCCTTGCTCTGCTTCCACCTTGATTGGAGTGTTGAACACTTTGTTTCTTTGTTAAGTAATCATTTCAAGAGGCCACACACACACACTTCAGTGCTCTTATGTTGCCCCAATTTGGTGTTGTGATTGAGAGAGAGAGAGGGAGCAAGAGAGAGTCTCTTCTGATGCTCCTAAATTGTTTTTCTTCAATGCTAGCCACTTTCTCATGCTCCTCACTTGATTGAGTTCACAAGTGGCCTGAATGGTCGCCATTTGGGATTCGCACCGCTCTCCACCCCCCCCCAACCTGTCTTGTTTATTTGCGAGGTCTTTGGGACAAACAACTAACTGTCACACTTCCTGATGACATCTTGTAATACCTTAAGTAAACCTCTCTCCCGTACACTCTCTCCCTACTTCTTGTCATTATTCCAAAGGCGTGTTGTCATTTGCTGCTTCATACCTCGACACCTCCAATTAATCTTACTTCAGTGAGGGTAAATTAAGCTCGTTTGTCAACGCAGCTCCAATTCGCCAGCGACTGATGAACGCAGACGCCTGTACATGAAGGTGAGCGCAACCTTCGAAAGGCCCAGTGCTATTTGTTCAAGTTACATCTGTAATTGAAGTGTTTACAACTTTTGCCAAATATCCTCACCACCCGTCTTCCATGCAATCACGGGTTCGTTACGTGCTCAGCTTCAGGATTTAGTGGTGAAATCAGCACATCGAGAGTCATTCATGTTTTATGTACAGGCTAAACACACAGAGACTGAAAATTAGGACCGAGCGAAATTACTATTTTTTGATCCAGTGGTGCCGATTTGAAGGGGTATTTTATCACCTTAAATTATAGGATTAACTGAAAAGCCTTGAAGCTACTTATAGAAATAATATCCCAATAAACCTCCACATTTTAAAAAATGATTGAGGCGTGCTTCTTTATCCTGATTAAATCCACAGTATGTCTGTGACTCACACATGCACTGATTTAATCAGGGCTGTGTCTGTTTGTTTTTGTTTCCCAAATGAGATGTCAAAGTATTATTATGCTATCTTTGGGAAATATGCAGATGTCATGTGTTTTCTATAGCTGGCTTAGGGCATTGCATAATTCTCATGTCTTTCATTAAATTATGGGTAGGGACACTGGAAGGGTTGCAAGCTTTTTGATTGTGAGTCCCTACACGACGAAAAGATGTTTTAATCAGTCTGGGTCCCAAGACGGTGCTAAATTTACTCAATTTGGTTAAAAAAAAAAGTTGCACTGGGTTCATGTGCCTTGTTTGTTTTTCTCTTGCTATCTGCTCTACTGAGGCTCGGTCGGACGGCCAAGCAGAGCCACATTCACTCAAATTAGTATCTCAGCCCCTGAAGATCCCTGAGACAGCCTGCTCTCTATGTCGGGGGACATGTAGTGCACAACACTGTGTCAGCCCCAACCAGGCTGTAAATCATTGTTGCACACGCTCTCCGGGTCACAACTACAAGCTTGTTTACCCGATGCCCTTTTGAGAGGTGAAACTTGTCAGTGAGGAAGCTGATTTAAATGATAAAGTGTGATTCCCGAGGTATCTTAACTCATACGAACTTCAAAAGCAAGTTGGTGTAAATGTGGCATCAAATATAAAAATAAACTTAAATAAGAAGTAAAGAACTGACCCAGGGTGGTCATTTAATAAATGTGCAATAACAAAAGAGCATTAAGCATAAGTCAAAACAACTGTAAAGCTGATTTTGAACTTGTTTGAATCATTTTCCTATAATGTTCCAACATGATGGTTAAAAGTTTTTTATCGTGCTCCAACAAATTGATAATTTCCAGGCCTTGTGCATCTGTGCTGTGTTTCGGTGCAAAGTGCACAATGTACAGGTGGAAGGTGGGAGGGAACAGATGTGTGTGAACTACATCTACAATCCGCTGCCATGTCGGGGATTTTATCAACAAGAAGCCACTAAATACTCACAGCAAATGTGACTGAATATTGCTTAAAATGTAAATGGGCTCAAGTGAACTAACTTTAATTAGTCACTCTTTAGCTACTAAATGAAGGTAAATCGACATTTAATAAAAAGTTTGAAGGAGAAATGTTGCAATCTGAATTGATTTAGTTGAAATGATTCATACAGTACTTGTTGTTTCACAGATTAAACAGCATGCAAAACCTTCAGTTCATTATTTCTCTACAGCCATCTGAGGGCAGCAGGATATGATTGTTGATTTTAGTGCAGTGCTTTTATGGCTGTACTGTCCACTGTGTATGTCTTTATTAAATAATGTGCAGAAGACACCAGGCTGCTACAAAGTAAACTGAATCAACACTACAACAGTGTTCCTGGTCTCCACAACATAACTGCTTTACACTTGTGTTTCAATGGGTAACATAAGATGCTTTCTGTTTTCATAATTTTCTAATAAATCCATTTTACCATGCACATCTGGCTGTGGAAGAGAAACGTACATTTTTACTGTGAGCCCAGCCTCTCCTGCCTTTATGTGTGTTTATGTGGGGGTGCACATGCATTTGCTTTTTTCCTCTCTCTCTCTTCTCACTGTCTCACTCTGACACACTTGCACAAAGATGCTGTTTATGTATAGAAAACAACCTCAGGGTTGTTTCCTGAACACTAAAAAGCTCCAAAGCTAAGAATTTTCCCATCATTCCTTCCCCTCTGGTGCTGAAACTCCAGGAAGCAGAGCAAAGGAAACTCTACTTTAAACATGTCAACAACATTTCAAACTCCTAATTGAGTGTGTGTTTGTCTTTGCCGTCTGTGTCTGTGGGATTCTTTTACATAGCGATGGATAAATTATCACATTTCAGGCATTTTTGGTTTCCTGCAGCCACGGCGCTTCCCATCCAAACACACATGTATGTACTATAACGAGACTGAGGTGTTTCTTTGTATCTATTTTATGTGTAATGAATGAAAGAAACTTTGTTTTGACCTTTCTATGTTCCAGCGTCAGACTTTTCTCTACGCAGTGCAAAGTCATTATTCAGCCTGAACAGTTCGACACTACCTCGCACCTCCACTGTCTTACTTATTGTCTCCCAGCCCTAGTTTCTCAAAGGGGTACGGTGACATTTCAAAATTTTGCGCATGTTTATTTTCTCTGTGTAGCGCTTCATGAAATATGTCACTGTACCTCAGACACAATTGGGAAATTGCACATTAACCAACTGTTCTTCCCACCCCTAATGGATAATGTTCTTTCTACGATGCTAAAATACCTCGAAACTTGTTAAGTTTAAAGTTGATTGCTTGTACTGTTATGGATGTCAGTACAAAAATCTTTTGACTCCGCATGACACACGGTAAAATTGACGATAATTCAAAATGGCAAGGTCTTCTTTTTAAGTGTGGGTAGGGACTGAAAATGGGCTACAGCCTTGACAAGAGCAATAATTTATTTTAATGAGCTTCAGTGGGTGGAGAAGCGAAGTTACTCAGTTGGGGCTGAAAAAGTTTGAGAAATCTTGCTTTACATTTGTTTCCTCTTTGTCTTTTTTTTTTTTTTTGGTGTTGTTTTCACACCCACACACACACACACACACACAGATAAATACTAATTCATTTCCACATGCATGCTGTGTGCCAACAGGGCAGCCACAGACTGCAGGTGAACACAGGTCTGGAGGGGGACTGGTGCAGCCTCATTCCAGTAGGTGGACCCTGCCAAACAATCACCACTGGGCTCAAATGGAACCTGAGTGAGTCCCTTGTTGTTTATTTATTTATTATTAATATTATTTTTTAGCATTTGAATGATGCTTCACAGCCGTTAATTAGTCCCTATCGTCCCATGCTACTAAAAATTGCAGGCTCAGTAGAACATATCATAGTAGCCTGGGATACATGTTTCAGGAATGGATGAGAGGAAGAAAATATTTATATTCTTGCAGAGTTTGGGAGACCACAGGGGGAATTTGATATCAAGTGTTGAATTTTCTATTCACCGTGGAAACAACTTTCAACAGGCACAATGCGATACAGTGAAGTACAGACGCTTAATTTCCTTCAGTCAAACCAAGCTCTGGTTTTAACAAGTTTCCAGCATTGAATATACATAGCGTGCCACAAAGAGCTTTTTATATTCTTGAGCATTGTGTGAAAACCCAATCAAACACTGCTCCGAGGACCCCTGCGGTCGCACCCTCCACACCAAGCCGTATGGCCAGCTGTGTTCTTAATGAGTTGGCACAGACCAAACTGCCACCCATACGAGGGGAACCTGGACCTTCTGTCAGCGGGGTTGCATAATGTGTCTGCTGCTTGGTGGGTGTCCACTCCCAGTGACTGAGCATGCATGTGTATGTTTCTGGATCTCTATACGCTTGAGTGGGCACGCTGGTGCGTCTGTGCTTGTTTTAACATGACTCTATGCGCGTTTGCATATGCCTGTGTGTGTGTGTGGGGACTTTCAACCATTAACTTGTTGTTTGTGTGTGTTCTATGATCAGCAACAGGATATTGTATATTTACTGGGCACACCTGTGAGATGGCCTTGTGAATGGTAATGAGAGGGACTTTGTACATGAGAGTCCTATGCAGATTAGCCAGTGATAACAAGATGCATAATTAACCACATGCATATTTAGGAGGCTAGAAGTAATGATTTCCCTCTGGGGCTGGATGGAAGGAGCAGAATATGAAACAAAAAATCAGGAATGGCAGTTTTTGGTTTTTTTTTTAACCATTTGCATGTTTGATGACAGCATGTATGACTGTTGATGTAGCAACAATGCATCTTCTAAGATAGATATGTGTTATTAATCCCAGCATAATCAAGAATACCGTATTTTGAGCGCACCTGTCTATACGCCGCTATTAAATTTATTCGAACAGTTTCATGTGGTCCACTCTGACCGGGACTGATGTGACGAGGCTAAATGTATCGGCGGCACGGAGCTTGCTAGCTTGTAAAAAGCCAATCAGCTTCGTGCCGCCGATACATGAGCCACACCGGTGTTTAAGCCACAGGGTTCAAAGCGTCGAAAAAAAGTAGCGGCTTATAGTCCAGAAAATACGGTAGATTAAAAACCAGAGAGCACAAACCTACACACAGTCTTAATCGATGTCTGATCTCCACCAAACCTTCTCAGATAGCAGACAATATCGTCCTATCACATGTTTGTGTGACTACAAATTTTCCACAAAATCCATTCAGATATATCAAAATTATGACTGTTACCTAAAGAATTGAAACATTTTACTTTTTTTACTTTGCATCTACAGCTTCCTTTTGATTTTTCTTCTTCTCTGGCTCAAGCTGGTGTTTTACTGTCTCTACTGTTTCTCTGTCACCATTGTCTTTGTTGAAACATTTAGCCATTTATAAAAGATAAGAATTTTCAGGGGTTTCTTTTTTTTTTTTTCTAACAGGATCCCATCTGCTGATCCAGCCCAAAAATAATAATTTCTTCATTGGATAATACCCTATGGCTCAAAAAACAAAACTTCACTTCTCTTCAAACAATAACAACAAAATTAAAAGCTGAGTTGCCAAAATGCAAACACAGTGTGCTGAGTATCAAATAAAGATAATGATTAAGAGAGAAAAAAACTAACAATAATATAACAGGTGTGCAAAAACAACAGTGAACAATATAATAAATGCATGATAAAATAGAGTATGTACAGATGCCGAGCTGATTGTTCAGTGACCTGTTCCTCACTAGGTCCACAATCGTTGACCATGCATTGTTCCACCATTGCAAATTAGTCTATGTATGTGATGCTGCTCCACCAGGTGACCATAGCACTGTAGATGGCACTGACCACACAGACTGGAAGATCTCCAGTCCAGTCTGTTGTCCAAGTGGACACCCAACTACTTACAGTGCTCAACCATCCCAACCTCCTCACCGATGATGTTTACCAGCTTGGCAGCAGATCTCGTCCTCCTAAATTCGACCCTTTTTCTCTGGTCTGTGTGTTTATTTCTTACTGTATAAATTTGTATCCATGCAGGGTTTTTCAATGCAACTTGCTCGGGGAAGCCCAAATCAGTGCAGTACCATTCTCGGGTGACACTAAGGCTCTTTAGAAGTCTGTTGAAATGATACCCCACACTTGGGTTCAAAGCCTTTCTGTGATGAAAAATATATGATCTTTCTATAAAGAAAGAGTTTTAGGCTGTCAGCCATTACAGCCTTTGCTGCCCCAAAGGAGACTTTTTTTTCCTTTTTTCTTTGCTTGCATCCAGAGGTTGTTTTTACTCTTGCTTTAAAGAATAAAATTCTTCAGTGATCCATGTTGTTTTGATCCAGTAAATTTGGAAAGAGTTGTCAGTTATCGAGCAAACATTTTTATGGTTATTCTACTCCAGGGGAATACGCAGGATGAACACCCATAGCCCAAGTTAATCATTATCATATGTTAAGTTTTTGTTATTCTATAAATCATTCATATTGTTGTGACATCAGATCAGACACATGCATGCCCACAGAGCTGTGGGTCGGATTTCTCAAAGAAAACTACTGGATACCAGTAGGGGTACGAGGGGACACGTGCTTTTGATGTTTTCTTCAATTGACCCTTTAAGACAATAATGCCAGGCTGAAACACCAAGGTGTCAATTATACTGAAACCTGGGAGCACATGGGTCGTTATGCCCCATTGTACGGGGGGAACAAGATGCTGCTGCTTGCAGTACAGTTAGCTTATGAAGGTCATGGCAGCAGAGGCAATCTGCTCCAAAGTTTCTGCAAGCATTTCCAGATAATTGGTGATCAGCTGAGTTATACAAATTTCACCTCAATTTAAATCAGGTATTTGAAAGGAAAGCAAGAAGGAGATAGTGGTTATTCACTGTTGATGAGCTCAACATGATAAAAAATTGACAATTAACTTACTTATGTGCTTTGTTTGCATGTAAGAGAGAGAGAGAGCGAGATAAGATGTTATCCAAGTGTTTACATGTTCAGTCCGTCACATCAATAACAGCTGGATTATGATCTGCCGGAGGTTTGTGCTCTCTTAGTGCTTTCTCTGTTACACAGCAGTGGCCTAATGAAAACCAAGAACATTTTTTTGTGTTATTATATGATGCAGAATAAAGCCTGGGTCCCAAACCAGAGGCACAAATTTAGTAATCGTGCATCCCCTGTGTTTTTTGACATCCATGGGAGTTGTGGAGGTTGCAGAAGTAAAAAAAAATAAATAAAATTTGCTGTGTACTAAAGAAGTATGGCAGTCTTGCAGCAAATACACGTCACACACTCAAAACGTATGGAAAGGGTGGACTGCATGGCAAAAGTGCGACACACATGCATCATCCTTGCATCACACTCACTTCTAACACTCATGTAGACACAGTGTGTGTTTTTCCCGTGGGAGGCAGAATGAACATTTGATTTCCTTCGTACATTGTGAGTGTGTCCACCGTGCTCCACATGTGTAGGAAACTTGCTCCCGCTGTGCATCCTCCTTGTGGGCGCCACACCTCTTTCACCTGTGGTTTTCTTCCCACATCTACCAAAAAAATGCATGTTGGACCTGCAATGATATAAGTGTGCTGTACTCCCTCCACAAGGAGGCGGTACGGTACAACTGCCTCCTTGCCAAAACACAGGAAGCTGTTGAGTTTATTGATCATGATCAACATGCTCCGGATGTGCTAACAGGAGGTCTACAGGCTCGAAATTTCGTAACATGCACTTGCGTGGTACATGAGTTTGTTGGCAGTTTTGGGACATGCACAGCCCGTAGAAGGAAGTGCGGCTGGTTGGGACTGAGATTTTACTCTGTAGCAGTCTGGGAACTGTAATTGAACTTGTCAATGTCAACGTAAAAAAACCCTGAATATAGAACTGTCAATGGCATTACGTTTTAGTCCTATCACCGAGAATTACAGTAGATGTTGAAAGCAGAGGCTTGACTTAAAAAAAAAAAAAAGTTCCTCAGAGCCATGAGCCTGTTGCATAGTGAGAAAATGAGCACAGAGGAGGAGAGAGGAGGAGAGAGGAGGAACAGCCATCTGCAGCATCATTGAGGCAGAGGAGAAAGCCTCTGGATCGTAATGGCTCAGGAGAGTCTTTGTTGAGACTGCTGTCTAATGAAAGGACTGCACTGCGGTAATGATACTAAAGGAGGGGTGTGTGCTACTAAATAATGAAGTGACTGCAGTGTAGTAAATGTAACAGTGTCGTGGAGGGGGTGGAGGAGGAGGGGAGTACAACTTTGTAATGACGCTTCAGTAATTAGTGCATGTTATTTACAGTGTCATGAATATAGTATCATATGGAAAATGATGGCTGGAGAGGGAGAATAGTTGTTCAATGTGGTAGGTGTAACACTGCTCTCACTCATTTCGTACTGTGGTAACTCACACTGTCTCTTGCTTCCTGCTGTCATCGTCTTTTTCACTCTGTTTTTTCCACCTTACTGTCCAATTTGCTCTTTTTTTTTTCTTCTTCCTTACTCCTACTATCTCTTCCTTCTCATTACTAGATGCTGTCACAGCTGAGCTACTTATCACCTTCTGTATGTTACATTAATTTTCAATCATCAATTCGAAAAATCCCCCCAGGACACTGTCAGTAAATACTGCGCACATATGTTGTGGTTCTGTCGGCTGTGTCTGTCTATACGAGCTTGCATTCATGCATACAGTATGTGTTTATATTAGGATGGGTTGTGGGATTTCGACAGTAGCTCAGGGCGGTATTACTTAATGATATCATTTGCTGGTATGTGATATTTCAAAAAATTTGCGTTCATATGTCACACACACACACACACACACCATTAGGCAACTCAGCCTTCCAGTTTTATGTGCTAAGTAAGTTTCTGTCATCCACCTCAGAGAAGACACAGTATTTAAAGTGAAAACAAACACATGAAAATATGCAGATTATTTCCTATGCTTCTTTGTCACGCAGCTTCTTCCTTATGCATTGTGACAAAAACACAGACATTTTTTATGCTCCTGTGGTAATTATCACCTCGTGAGATACTATAAATACATATATAGTGTATTATCACTGCATTTCCTCCAGGGAGGTAGCTCTGTATTATCTGCATACAGAGCAAAGGTAATAAAGTGATACAGATTAAGCAAGTTATACAGAAGACTCCCTCAAACTATAGGGGGGCGTTAAACCTACTGATTCAGGAAAAGCTCCTCGGTGTCTTGCTGTCTTTCAAAACCAAACATGTAATTGGTGTAAATTAAGTCCATATGTAAATCATCACACACATGCCTACCTCTCTGCTCTGATTTTCTATCTTTAACTCCTCCGGTTGACAAGTGCTAAGCTGTCGCAACCGTGCAAGTTGAAAAAGTTTTACCACCATGTGTTATCGGGAAAACCAATCAGCATTGAGATTCCTTGTTGTCACCGCTGAACAGAAATGGAGGACAAGCTTAATGTCTCCATCTGTGGCTGTCCAGAGCTTTACGACATGACTTTGACTTTATATCTAACTGTATATCGAGTTAAGACAAGTTGCAATTTTTGCTGTTTTCTGGGACTTCCACATTGGGTAAAATATATTTGCAGGCTCGTTCATAGTTGGAAGTGGCGTTTGTCGCAGTTTCTACAAGGAGTACTGCTATTGGCTGTTGAGGGCGAAGATTTGCACATGGTGAAATCTCTAAAATCAGTCCAGCAGCCATATTGGAGCGAGTAACAGGTAAAAATGTTTCAAGGTTATTGTGAACACAGATTTAAGCTAAACACCTCTTGCGCATCTTGCACACCAACAACTCTAGTAAGAGAGGAAATGGTATATTTGAAGATGAGGAAACTTAATCTATTTTAGAATTGACTTTATGCAGCATATGAATACATGCCAGGAAACCTGTCAGAATTAATAAGGTTCTCGATCAACAAACACAATGGCCAGGCCTCCTTTCATTCATAAAAGTGCAGCTTCCTGGTCTAGTAAGGTGAAATATAAAGCCGTTCTGGTTGGAAACAAGACAAACCGAGGGGTGACAGGGTGGGAGTGGCTGAGTCAAAAGAAATATGAGGAGATCAAACACAGATACTTGGAGGGAAGAAGTAAGAGCAGGGTGAAAAAAGGGTTATAATGGGATGACATCTGCGAGGGAGAGAAACGACCTGTCAGGCGTCTCGCTCGTTTGATGTTTGAGGATGCTAACACAGCAGGAAGTGTCAGATTACGGAAACTGTCGCATAGTGTGTAGTGAGCTTTTAACGGGATCTTGCATTTGCATACATACAAGTCACATACAATCTCAGCTGTAATTTCTTATCTTTTTTTTTTTCATTTTGCACGAGACGTTCTTGTTCCCAGATTCGCTCGTCTAATCCTCCCCCTTAATGCTTCCACTTTTATTGTTCCAGCTATTTGCCAGATTTAAATTTAGATTACAGAGGATACCACAGGAAAGGTGTATTTGTAGCAGAGTGAGTTTGCACAGTGGTATTCATTTTCTTTCTCCAGGATGCTTCATCATAGCAGATGCTCGGTGATTTGCCAAAAAACCTGCTTCATCCAGTTCGTCTATTTCTCCTGATTTTATTTTTTTCTGACCGACTGTTGGTAGCCCACCTTGAATTTGCAGCCATGCAGTGGATTGTTGTAGACCGAGCTGTGGTTACGGTCGAAATGACAGGGTGAACAAACACTTTTCAAATAGCAGTTATATTACAAACATTAAGGAAGTTAAGCAAATACTACAACCCGAACAGGATATAGCTCCTGACTTCAAGTCCTCTCAGCCAGAAAATATGCTCCTACAAAATAAGAGATATTTGAAAACTAGAAAAATGCATTTCCTGCAGAAAATCCGTGTGAATGTTGAAAGCTGAAAAAGAAATGCAGAAAATTGTATTAGAAAATGTAGAAATTGTTGAAAAAAGTTGAAAATAGTAGGAAAAGGTAGAAATAGTTGGAAAATAGTTGAAAAAACTTGAAAAAATTGAAAAAAGTTGGAAATAGTAGAAAAAAGTAGAAAAAGTTGAAAATAGTAGAAATGGTTGAAAAAAGTAGAAATAGTTGAAAAAAGATTGAAATACTAGAAAAAAGTAGAAATAGTTGTAAAAGTTGGAAATAGTAGAAAAGAGCAGAAATAGTTAGAAATAGTACAAAAAAGTAGAAATATTTGAAAATAGCTGAAAATAGAAAAAAGTAGAAATAGTTAAACATAGTAGAAAAAAGTAGAAATAGTTGAAAAAAGTGGAAATAGTTGGAAAAAGTTGGAAACAAGTTG
>OOFC01025075.1:12116-38088 GCA_900323345.1 Pseudochromis fuscus | reverse complement strand
CCCCTCCTTAATGACACGACCCGCCCCTCCTCAACAACACGACCCATCCGGCAATGGGCATAAGGAGGCATACACCCTGAACAGATCACAAGTCTGTCGCAGGGCTGATGTTTGACCAACCTAATAATCAATTAATCTAACAAGCATGTCCTTGGACAGTGGAGGAAGCCACAGCACCAGAGAAAAACCATGTAAAAACAGAGGAGATTCAAACCTAGAACCTAATTGCTGGGAGGCGACAGTTCAAACCCATGCACCACCGCGCTGCCCCAACTGAATCATGTTTCTTTTACAACATGTGGAACATAAAAAGTGTTGAAGTTTTAGGTTCAGCTTGTAGGACTCCAGGGATTGTGTATTCTGTGGCACAGCTGAAATGTCTTCAGTGCAGTGCTGGGTTTGGTCACACACTCACACTTCCACACCCAGTGCTGAGCCCAGCATTATTTCAGTCTGACACACATGAGTCATGTGACGAGGTGAGACAGTTTCTTGGGATGGACTGGGAGCAGTGTCTGGTAGCTGCAGCTGGTCCTGCCAGGTATGCAGCACAGTAAGACTCCACTGTGTGGAGAAAGGCTGAGGTCTGACTCACTGCTGTGGTGATCCTGCCAGTGCAAACAGACAGTTTTAAAGAGATTCTTTATTCACCTTGTCAAGGTTTTTCACATTGAAAAAGTGAAAGAAAGATGAAGAAACTGTTCTCAACACAGATCCATCATCATCACACAGGCCTTCAATGATTTGTCAGGATGTTCCTGGTAAATTCAAAGGAGATCAATCGACCAACACTCCTGCTTGCAGACTGAACACAAGCGTGCAACACAACTCAGGAAGTACAGCTGAACAAGTGGAAGTCACAAGTACATTTTTTACTGTTGTTTTAGGGAACAAGACAGACTCAGAAGTTTATCTTGTGCATTTTATGAAGTTGCTCTCCTCTGGCCTGCTACGAGGACTTGTATGAATGTCAGAGAAGATAATAAATAAGTAACTTAATACTGGGACCTGGTACATTTTCCTGTGGTCTATGAATTGTATAAAGCTGTTGTAAGGAAGGGTAATGCTCTTACTATCACGCTGATATTATGTTTGTACATTTGTTGTGAAAGGTGATTAAACCTATTTTAAGCAAGTAATTCATTGTTTGTAATTTTGAAAATGTCTAATCTGAATGTTTACACACTCTCTCTATCAGTTAATTACCCCTTGAAACATCACAGAGGCCTAACTCAAACTGATCCAGGACCACAGTGAGCTTTGGAAGCACGCTCCGAGCTGCTGGACTGTTGGCAGTGCATGAAAGGTTTTGTCCTTGAATCTCTGGATCTGCAGAGACACCTTTGACATGATTTACTCCTCATTAATCATTGGTATGATCCAGCAGAACTTACAAAATTGAAGGAATGATGCTTTCAGCTTTTATGTAGAGCTGTGAAAGCAGTGGATCTGTCTGTGATGCAGGAGGAAGCAGCAGTTCAGGTGGGCAGTCATAAAGTTGCTCACCTCCAGAGCTATGCTCCTGGGGCCTGGTGGACAGTGAAGTTAATGGGCTGGGACACTTACAAAGGGCCTGACACACCCACACTCTTTTATCGAATAACAAATCCAGCTCAGCCGTGGACCTGGTACGAGGCTGACACAAAAACCCACTTCACCAACTCTTTGATCACTGAGGACAGGTGCAAATGAAACAAATGAAAAGGTATGTTTGTTCAGGTTTGTTTGATGTACAGGAGCCAATTCCAGTCAAGCAACAATGAAATGAAAGGTGCACAAGGTAATATGGTTTCACTGGAATTAAAACAGCTGTTATTTTATCATTAGCAAGCCTCTAATAATGTTCTCACGAACAGCACTAAAAGCTGTTGAACTACTCGCAGGGGAAAAGCAGTCCTAAGCGTAACCTCATTTGTTTGCCGCTGTTGGATAAATCCATGCTGCCGAGGAGCGAGAGGCAACTATCTCACTTTGAGCACATCTGGCGTTTGTCAGAGCAAATGCATCCAATCAGCCAAACCACAGCCAGTGGCCTGAGTGTCCCAGCTGGGAAGATTATGCTGCACTGAGGCGCTGGCCTTCAATAACTTCACGAGCATCAAAGCATTAAGTTATATGGTTGTTCCTGAGGCTGAAAGAGACGAGGCTGTCACATTATTTTTACCTTGCTTCCAGGTAAACATGGGCTCAGAGAGGGGGGGCGTTGAGTGGGTTGTGTTATTGTTTGGTAATGTGTCTGCTGTGAACCTCTTTAAGGACAGTACCTCTTATTAAAGTACTATGAATGTGTTATTTCCCAGGGCTCTAAGGTAGTGGTGCTCCGATCAGTCGGCCACCAATTATCATCAGCTGATTTCTGTAAAAAAAGTATGTGACCGGTGTATGCCGATCAATGCCTTTTATTACCAATCACAAAATCTGATCACCTGTAGCTCATACTCTGCAGGCGTCACACCACACAGGCACCCAGCAGCAAACCACAACAAACATGTCTGCCATGGGGAACCTTTATACAGTCTGTGAGAGTGACGTAAAACATGCAACAAAAAATACCTCACAGGGGAAGTACATGAAAAGGCTTCAACACAACAAATTTAATACAACATTTAAAGAACACACAGACCCATTGTACACTTAACATCAATATAAACGCACACGTCCCTTCTGTGCAGACGACTGATGGTGGTGCGATGACACCCAAGTCGTTGCACTACTTGCTTAGCATAATTTAAATCAATCAAGTATTCTATTGATTATGTCATCGATTAATCAGATAACAAAGCCCACCGAGCAGTGGACACATAAAGTGGGAGCTTTTGGTTGAGATGCTGAAGCATAGACGTGGTGCCGTCCTGGTTCACCGGTTCAGCTTCACGATGCACACACTGCACAGTGTTTTCCTTCAGCTGCAGTTTGAAGTGCTCTCAAACACTTTCTCCTCTTCTCTCTTGGTTGTTTTCCTCTCCTGCTCCATTTTACTTTGCTGCTTCTTCTCTTATGTTGTTGTTCTCTGTTGCTGTGCTTCCACTTCTTCTTTTCCTTGTTTTATGCTGGTTGGATGTTGGTAGCTCCTGACCACCGCCGAGCTAATCCTCCAGATGAAACACTACTGTCATCAAGTGCCGCTTTGATTCGAAGCCTTTTTGCCCCAAGGATTTCTCCTAATCAAGTTAATAAAGTTACTGAAGGAATCATTTCAGCCCTAAACACCATCACAGGATCAAAAAGCTGATTACCGCTCGACAGAATAAACATGAAGATGAATATTTCCCCCTCTCAAAAGTATCCCAGTGATTTGACTGTGGTAACACAAGTGGAAAATGTATTTCTCCACCCAATATGATACTCATCACTTTCACAAACCAGGGGCTGACACTGTATGACAAACAGGTTTCATAACACAATAGATTCAAACCCAGTACTGCGTCTAGCATTTGACAAAATCAACCATCAACCCTGATTGTAGTGCATCCATAGACCTGACAGCAGCCTGCTCTGCATCAAACTAGTACTTAGTGCCACTGCTGACCTCCTCACTCTGTAAATGTAACTGAAATAGTGTAATGAGGCACAACACTCAGTGACAGCCTCCCTTCAGACACTTTCCTCTATTTTAGGAAGCAACTACTGTCCATGAGAAGAACTACATATTGTTGACAAGGAGCTTCCCTGCTCAGCAAACAATTACTAAAAAAGTAAATCACCTAAACCTGCTCACCTCATTTTTACACATTCACTTATTTCCTGGGCATATGCTAACACATCAAACAACACAATGCAAATAAAAGCTGCAGTGGGCACAAGCTCACACACAACAGCTGTGAAACACCAGGTGTGGAGGGGCCAACGTAGACACACTGCATCCTGTCCCACAGCTCACACACTGGCTGGTGTTTAAACTGTGACGCATGCACCTTCTCTCCTTCAACGTATTTGTTTGAAGAAAAAATATATTACATTGTAACAGCTCTAAATGATTTCTAAAGACACAGGATATGGTCAAATGTCTCTGACAAAAGCTTTACGATGAGCAACAAATACTGGAAACTGCAAATATTTCAGATTTTTATCTGTACTTGAAACATTTTTCTGGGAGGACTCATTCCTTTAAAAACAGCCAAGCTGCTGTGTTGTGTCACAGGATGTGACACGCTGTGCACTCTGGAAACTTCTGTTTTGAGAAACATCTACAAATAACAAGGGTGGAGCTGGACTGATCTGTCAATCTGGAGAGATTTATATCCTAATGTTTTGTTTTGGGGTTTTTTTTATCATTTTTGACCAAGAAACACCAGTTACAATAATAATTTGTCACAGAGCTTCAATGAATGACTAAGAAAATAACTTCCTGTATCATAAAAACAATTATTAGTTTCAACTAGGCTGATCTGTAGATGGCAAATGATTAAAGATAAATAAATCCTTCTCTCGACACGGCACCACTGCTGAAACCATTGCAGCTTCCCTTTACAGGTCAGTGGGTTTCCTTCTATTGTTATTCAGACAACTGACAGAGTGTTTTCTTATTCCTGCTTTACTTGGCATGTCACTGCTGATAATATGTTGGCGTTCCAAAAGTAGATTCTTCATTCAAATTGAAAGCTATAAAGTAGATCTACCAAGTTAGCATGCAGGCAACAAGCTGTGGTTTGAGAAGGGCCGAATGGAAACTCCATTTGACTGGCAAATGAGCTGCTTGCTGCTGTGGCCTTGAAGTGCATGCATCCACAAAGGTTTCTCCTCCTTTACATGCACATAAGCTGAGGATGGAAATATGGAAATATAGTTTCTGACTGGCTGAGAATAGATTTGGCACAAGTACACAGAGTGAACTGATCTGAGTTTTCATCATTATCTTAAATCACCTAAAGGTTTGAAAACCATTTCATTAGCATCCTTAAATGTGATTATCTTCCTACCTAAAAATGATTTGTAGTTGGTGCTTTAAGAATATGTTCATTATTCTCAGTGGATCAATTAAGTTGGAATTCACTGCATTTAAATGCGGAATTTGATTTGAGCTATAAAAACCAGCTGAGACAACATAAATACACAAACTATTACACGGAAAGTAGGAGAGAGAAACCTGCATGAAATTGCAGGTGGACAACACGGGAGGCACATATCAGATATCTGATATCAGGCCAGGATCCACCGGATGGCCCAGTTGTCTGACACAATTAGGAAGAGTCCTTCCTGGCTGTGAGGCTCCTGTTTCTACTCCTGGCTCCTGTCAGGTGAAAGTGGTAACAGAGCACCAGGGCTGAGGAGGCTGCAGACATCCAACATTGCAGCTGCATTGATCCTATGATTGGGGGTGATGCAGGAGGAAGAAGAGATGTGTAGACAGCAGGAGAGGTCAGAGGCAGGAACATTTTCACAGCATTAAAGATCATTTTGAAAACACAAGGGTCTACATCCACAGCAACCTCCAACAAATCATCCAGAGACATTTAGCAGCAGAGGATCCACATGAAGCCTGTCCGATCACTCACCACTTCGCTGCATTACACACGGCGCCCTGACTGCACGGATGCAGTGAATGAGCTTCCATCAACCACCTCTACCAGAGTGAGGGACACCTCTGTAAATGCTCCACTGGAGTCTGAGATGGGACACAAGCAGCGACGTGAGAGAACCGGGCAGAGATGGAGGAGCTCCACTGACACCTCAGTCCCGCTAATCCCGATGTATTACATAATAGTACACACTGCTCCGCTGCAGAGTCACGGCTGTCACCCCGCCACAGACACACTCACAGAATTAGCAATTAAGCTAGCTACGTTTACCCACGGTGGTCCACAGCGGGGTTCATTCCTGACTTCTGTTGTTCTGGTTACACTCACCTTTGCTTGGTTGTGGGTCTCCTAGTGGGTTGTGTGACTGTCTCACGGAGGGAAAACGCTGGCTGTAAATACTGTCAGTCCTCGGGGACGGCGGTCTGTCTGCTAACTGTTAGCTAATGGTGTTAAAAACCGTCCTCGGCTCCTCCCGGGTTCATCTACTGATGGCTTGTCCTGCTCAGCCCAGCCGCGTCACGTTGGTCCAGGGGTAAAGCGCGGAGGGTTAAAAATTAAGTTCATAAACACTAGTGTGCTTCTAGCATCTATTTACAACCAGTCTCCAGCCTACCTGCTAGCCACTAGCTGTCCTGTGCCACTCCGTCACGGTGCTCGGTGGAAACACTGGAAGGCACCAAACAGTTCCGCTTCAATTTCTCACTCAAGGCTTGAACTGCTCCCGAGGAAAATCTCTTTCTGTATCATTAATGTCCGTTTATTCGTAATGTGACATCATGTTAGGCTTTTCATCTCATTTATTTTAAATACCAAAATACACAAATATTACATTAGAAACATAATAATACCATAATACACATTAAGATCCCAGTGCAGTGTGTACTGTCCGCTCAACGTGTCCAGTGCAGTGGTGCTGACACCAAAGGACTGAACTGTTTCTCTAAATGTTTCCCATAGATAGATAGATAGATCATATTGTAAAGTTACCCTTTACCCTACAGTTACTATTTTCTTCTTTATCACTTACTCATTTCACCATTAACATTTTAATAATTATTAAATATTTTCATAAATGTTTTTTTTACTTTTGTTGTCATTGTTGTTTCATTGTGTATTATTATTTTTGATAACTAAATATTGATTTCGTTTGACATTTCATAGTTGCTCACCATACACAGATATTGTTAGTTTTGAATTTAAACATCCTGATTATTTGTCACTGTGTAGTAAATAATTATCTTTGTCAATTATATTTCCTGTAAGAATGTTTCGAAATTTGTTTCATGCTTAATGTTTTTTATACATTTGTATTATTCGTGATATGATCACGAGTACTTTTTATAGAGGAAGTTACTTTTTCTGTTTAAAATGTAGTTGAATAAATTACTGGCTGTATTTTTGACTTTCTTTTGAAGGCCAACCCTCGAGTAAGTGATTCACAATTGGCTTATAACAACATTTATTTGCAACAACACCAGAGTTCCTCCTTGTTTCTGCTCCGTGATCGTCTGATGTTCTTGGCTGGACAGGACATAACAGACGTGATCACCACAGAGTCCTGATTGTCACATGGTTTATGTCTTATTTAAAGGTGTGCATCACGATCTTCTCTGAGAACATAACTTATTGCAATGCAAGTATTAAATCCAGTAATTTGTGTATCAATAGGCTCTTGGGGGGTTGGAGTATGTGGTATAAGCTTTTTTTTTTTTACTTTCTGTAATGATATAAAAATACAGGAAGTACAATATAAACTCATAAACTAAGTTGCGTTGCTACAGCTGTTTACAGTCAGGGAACTATGCATACTTTGGTGAACGAGGACATCTGGTGGCTATTGGAGGTCATGGCTTGATAGAGATGTGAGTGACGGGACATCGAGAACATCTAACAGGACAGATGAGTAACTGAATGGAAATGATAGTGAAATGTCAGATATTATCCACTCAAAACAAACCATGTCTGTCCTTCTTGAGGTTTGCTCATGATCATTTAGTACAGGACAGTGCATATTAAAAAATGTTGTCTTGTTTTAACCCATAACTGTGTCAACATTTGACAAACTACCTGCTGGGTTGATTTAACCTAATAAGATGAGCTGTTTTTACCCATCCATTTGTAGTTTTTACCTTGTATTTAATGACTTTTACCCAACATTTTCTCTTTTTTTACTCAGCATTATGTGAGTGTTACCTGACATTTTTCAGTATTTTGTTGTTTTTACACAGTTTATTGTTTTTACCCAACATTTTGTTGGTTTTAGCCAGCATGTTTTTGTTTTTATCCAGAATTTTTAGGATTTAGTTGTTTTATTGCCTTTCCATCAAGATCTGCACAGAGCCAAACAATAAAATGTTGAAACATGTTGGTAGAAACAATACAACAGGGAAATAAACAGTCCATCTTGTTGGGTTAAACTAACCTAATGTGCAGTTAGTCCAATATTGACCCAGTTCAGTGTGTGCAGCACTTCGAGGACTGTATTTTTTGTTTTGATTTTCCCCTGCTGTTATTGTCACAGTTCTTATGTACTTCTATTACTTTTAGTTAAAATGCATTTCCACCAGAAAAACCATAACAGTTCTGTTAAAGGGTTTTGTTGTGCTACAGTTCTCTAAATGTTTTAGTGAACCTTTTTCAACCTGAGTCACAGGTGTTAATAGTGAAGGTTGTGTGATATAATGTCAGAAGAAAGAAACAGCTTTATTTGTCATTGTACATACACAGTACACACAACGAGATGTTATTTTTACACAGGTCCCCTGAACAAGTCACACACATACATGCATATATATGGGGGGCCCATAATATTTTATTTTTGGTTTGTTTAATAGCACATATGAAGAAGAAAAAAGAAAAACAGTACAAGTACAAGGGAGAAAAATACAACATAAAAAAGCATACAACATAAAGAGTATATAGGATATAGATACAGCATATAAGAGATGTGCGGGAGAAACCAAAAAAACCCCCTAAGGGCTTGTCAGTAATATGCATGGAGAGCCCACAGAGCGAAGGCACCGCCATTCCTCAGCACACCTGGAGCAGTTTGGGGGTCGGTGCCTTGCTCATGGGCACCTCGGCAGTGCTCTGGAGGCGGACTGGCACCTCTCTAGTCCCCAGTCACACTCCATGCTTTGTACAGGGGAAGACTTGAACCGGTGACCCTCTGGTCCCCAACCCAGGTGCTGGAACCCACTGAGCCACTGGAAGGAGGAGAGTGATTTGTCACAACGGTGCACACAGTGTGTGTGTTAGTGCACTGACATCCAGCTGATCTGAGACTGTCCAGATTAGACTAAACATGGCCCCACCACTAACCCCATTACTGATAAAGCAAATAAAATAAGAGTGAACAGGTAGTGTTTCTGATGGAAATTATGAAGTCTACCAATGGAAAATTGTTATTCAAAATAAAGTCAAAATAGAGCCACTAGTATTTAAACTTGACAGTGTTCAGACACTTAATGTAAACTGAAAGTGCCGTCTAGTTATATCTATATAGCCTGGGAATGATTATAAGACTAAATTAAATTAAGCGGGAATGTAGAAAGGGGAGCTGATGACATGTCTCGGGCAGGAGAGTCTGACATATCTTATTATAGGTAAGTTTGTGTTCAGGACTCATTCGTGTTCATGTCTCTTGACCAATGAGATCACTACAAAGCAACAGTCACACACGTAACATGAAAGTATTTCATTTCCCTTGTCTGTGTGAATTTATGGTTGTGTATATATGGGATATATGTTTGTACATTGATCTCATTGTGTTAAGAGACACTGGAAAAATTCAATAAAAATATTGTTCAAGAAAAAGATTTGTGATCAAACACACACACATCACCTAAAAATAGGGCAGAAGATGTTCACTGTTGACTGCAGAACTGGTTTGGTTGAGTCTGCTCTGTTCAGATGAACCTTACCTTACCCCAGGGGTGAAGCCCCTTTGATCCTCCCCTGGCTTTGTTTGCTATAGCCTGAGTGCAGTGTCTTCACTGTGTTGTGTGTCAGTCAGGTTTGGGGCCATTGGTGATCAGTGGGTTCTAGTGTAGTTGTTGCTCTTGTCATGTGGGTAATAATTACATCATTACCCATGGGACGAATGGTGAAATTTAAATGTTGTTATGATAACTGGAATGATACCTCACACAAGGCCAACATGGAGTGGGCTAGAAGTGGGATGCAATCATTTTGTATTCTGTAATCTGAGACTCAAATCCTCATTTTAAACGTTTAATGATGCAGCTTTTAGGACTGATACACACCAGTGTATGGGAAAGATACATTTATTCCATGACGTCTTTATCTGTCCTTTTTACCCCACAGTGATAATAGACAGGCAGTAGATTGCTCAGGTAAAAATAAAAAACTTAGAAGGAAAAATATGCAACAAAAAATTTTCAACAAATATTCGACGGTATATGTATGGGTATTGTAATATTATGAATACGATGATGTGACCTTGTGTGTGATGTGGCCTGTCCATCATCTGTGTTTTTGACAGCTCCTCTCTCCTCCTCCTCTGTTTGTTTCCCCCCTTCCACAGCCTCTTGTTTCCCACAATGCTCAGCGAACATCACTACCAAGATGGCCGACGCTATGGAGGAATATGAGAAAGAAGCTGGCTGCGTCCCTATTCTCCATCCTGAGGTATGGTGCTTGAACTTCACGCCTTCACACGGACACACGAACACACACAAAACACGTTACACCCCTCTGTGCGTGGGCGTCGCTGTGATTTTGCCGTGCTTTTACGGAAAACTCAGATGCCCCCTGCAAAACCACCGGTGGGGGGGTGGCAACCAGCTAACGATGCTAAAGGTGCTAACGCTAGCCCCCTCCTCCTGCTGCATAGCCAGCAAACGCTGGACAGATGTTCGTGTTAATGTTCACGTTAAGCTAAGGCTGTGTTTCCGTATTAGTGACGCCGTGCAGATAGTTAATAAGACTGTGAGCTGTCCGTCTAAGTCTGTGGTGGAAAAAGTAACGTTAATGGTTAATCCTTGCATTGATACGACGTTAGCTTTGTAGCTAAAGTGGCAGTGCTGGCTGCCTTAACGTAAGCTGCGGTGATGTCAAGTGTGTATGGGTATATTCAGCTGCTGTGTACAGTCCGTGGTCATAATAAGTGAACGACAACAGCCAGAGTTGCATATTAAAAATCCAGTTTTTAAATCCACATCTGTTTCTTAGTGTATTGTAGCCAGCCTTAGCTAGCTAACACACAGCACTTCCTCTGGGTTGTCATGTTGTAATCTTATCTGTCAATTTGTCATTTAAGGTGAGTCGCTTCTGTCATCTATTATCATTATCATTATCCAGTATCTTTGGATATTTTCGGTTTTTAAATATGGTTTGATTTTAAATTAGAACTATGATTTTAGTTTTAAACATACTGGAACCACGTCACTGAGTATTTCATTGCAGATAAATAGAGATTAGGTTTCATATCAGTGGTTCTGTGCACCGTTAACATCCACACCTCAGGTTAGGCAAGGCCTTTTAGGTTTGTTCAAATTGAACACAGCCTGGTAGACAGACGTTGCTGTTCTCTCTGCTTGGCAGATAATCCTTTGTTTTAGGCTCACTGTGGTTTGTTCCAATGATTGTTGGCTTGCTTTTTGTCTCAGCTGCCCTGTTTTACTTGTGGGTTTGTGGCCAGTAGGTCGAGTGGGCCAACTGACCTCCAGCAATGGTCAATAACAGTTCAACCATTGAGCAGTCACAATGATTCATATGTCTGATGTCGAGTTAGTTCACAAGATGTTGCCAGATGAGTAAATGTAATTTGTTAAAAAGGGTTTGAAATGGATACACTGGTGTACAATCCAGTCTTGGAAACTGTAGAGTGTGTTTTAAATGGATAATTCATCATTCTAGCATTTAGTCATTTTAACTGGTTTGCATATTACGTCAATAGAAAAATTTGGTGGTAACAGAGTAACATCTTATCTAGTCAAACTGCTTCCATTGAGGTGTTTGGTTCCTTTTTACATGATCACGTCTGGAGAAATGAACTCTAATGGCTGTATTTTCTCTATGTGTTCTTGTCAGTTTTGTTTTAACTTGCACAAACAAAGGAGGAGGAAAAAAGGAAGATAATATTCTGTCATTTATTCATTATCTTTAAGCCTCTGACTCTGACTTGAGATTCACTTTTGCTTCCTTCTGATATTAGAGGAAACCTTTTTCTTCTGTGATGCTGCAGTGAAACCTAATAGCACTTCAGGTGTAATATCTACACTGACAGTCTGACCTGCTCAACATGTATCATCTCACCTCCAAACCTTGTTTACATACAAGTTGAACACTAATTGGTGAACCATTGTCTTTGGAATTACTGTTTGGTTTGATGATTATCATTGACATACAACCTTCACTTATCAGACAACAGGAGACAGAGCAGTGAATGGAAAAGTGAGAGTGATGATACATGTCTTAATAGCATATAAAGTGCATGTTTTCTATATGTAAGTTGTATCAGCTGGAGAGAGCAGGCTGAACAAGTTAAGTAATCTTAAAATTGGTTGTTCAAACATTTCAGTAATCCAAGGCTGTAGCTTCTCCTAAATCTGTCAAATCTGATATAGTTTGCTGACATGAAGTGTTTCGGCTTCTTCTCTGTGCCACAGAGGTCTACAGTTGCTATTAGTCTCAGTTGGTTTTACTTGGGAAAGATCCAGTTTTTGACAGGAAGGGTTCTCCTCATTAATGGAAATGTGATGAGGGGACCCCTCAAAACAGAAATCCATCCGTACCATCTGTTGTTTGCTCCCCTGACACAGTTAGTAGTTAGTGATCCTCTCCTTCATGTTTGTTTGGATGGTACCTGATCTGACCGTGAAGTCAGAGAATCAGACCACCTCACCAGAATAAAGGTCTGGACTTCTTGTTGAAGGCTGGCCCAGCACTTTTATTACACACAGATGTACAGATACGTAAACACAGGAAGAGACGTGTGGGTTCTTGTTGTCAGCTGAAGTTTATTACAAACCCTGCTCCCAGTGGCAGAGATTGAAGGAGGTAAAATGCACCCAGCGGTGAAGCTGTGAAGAGTTTTATTAGAGACAAAAACACAACGGTGCTTTCTCTTTGTCCAAAGCTTATTTTTCTTCAGTCTTGAAAGATTTAAACTGTCTGCCATAAATTTAGTGGTGCCCAGCCCCTCCAGCTTTTATAAGTCATTGTAGTGGAGCATTCACAGTATGACCTTTGGGCTGCACTTCTACTTGTTGTAATGAAGGAATTTGTCACACAGTAGTAGCCTTATCATAAATGCTGTTAATTTCCACCATGTCCATACTGACTTGGCTTAAATTGCTGCTGGGAATTTGGGTAATTTCATAGAATATAGTGAGAGCAGAGTGAGTGTAAATGTATGAGACACCTCAATTAGAGCATCATCAGTGTAGCTGCACCTTCAGAAGGACCCTTCACCTGTTTTTCCTTTGAACCAGCTCTGCATGGCAAATGTTAACATTTCCTCTTTCAAGAAATGTAAGGACGTTGGCTTCCAATCTCATTTGGAAATGCAAATGAGTGCACTGTCATAAAATGCATGGTGAGGCAGGGAACAGGCTCAGTCACCTGATTAGATCCTTCACTTGCAGTTTGCTAACTTGGGAGAAAGCACAATCTGTTTGTTTGAACCTTCTCACAATTTACCCTCATAAAAATAGTGTTTCCTCCTCTGCTTCCTCCTCATCTGTGGATGTAAACTGTGCCTTGAATATTAAATTAGTCCCTGGAAATGGCTTTAATTTCATGTTGAATCTAATTGTGAGCCATGGCTGCAGCCAGTGAGAAGAAGGAGGCAATAACAGAGCAGTCTCAGCAAAGCAGTCATTGCAGATACAATGAGAACACAGTGATGATCTTCTCTGTATGGATTCCAGATGAAAATCTAATTGTTGTGTGAATTGCTTTCTACTATTGTACTTTTACTCTGATTATTTCAGCTACTACTGTTGAGTCTACTGTAATCCAATAGAACTGCATTTTCAGTGGTGCTGTCAAACATTTTTAGCCCAGGGCACGTGGCCCCTACCCCCTGGGGACCTGTTGCCATATGTCCCACTGACCAACACACACAAAACCCAAGCCTGCTGCCTCACTGAAAGGATGAGGTTTTAAAATCAATGGCAAGTGTGAAATGGATACTAACATGTTTAATTGGTAATTTCTTCACTGCTCCCTCCCTAATTGTTGTATTCTCCACCAGGCAGCAGCCACATTATGAATAAGCTTCAAATGCACAGGCTGCAATTATCACTATGGTCACAAATGCCATCCTCAGCTTTTTAGATGGCAGGAGGAACAGAGGGAGTGGAAGACGGTCAGAGGTTATCTCCACAGAAGGAGATGGTGATTGGATAAAGTCTGGTGTTTGAGGGGGTAAATGGAGCCTCTTCCCCCCTGTTCCTCGACTGACAGGAAAGCTTTTCCCTGCCAAGCATTTCACACACTTTCCCTCGCTTGAATGTCCAGATGAAGGCGGAGGTTTGAGTTCCACATTTTCCAGTCTGTCTGAAGAAAAAAGCTCAGTCACAGTCACGATCATAATTGAGTGACTCTCATCCGCCCCCGTCTTTCTGTCTCTGGCAGCTGAACTACGCTGAGTGGCACATGGGCTCGTTGAAATAGATCTTATAGGTTTGTAAAATGACCAAAACTTGGCAGTGAAAGTACGAATACCTCCTGGCAGCTCTGACACATTTAAAATAGAGGGAGGGGGACAAATACGAGCTGGTCACCTTCATATCTCCTCTGTCACACCCCCTCCTCCTCCATCCTCCTCCTCAATCCAATGTAGTCATCCTCTGCAGGTTTAAGCTTCTTTTGTACTTTTTATTCTGTCGTAATATCACAGTAGTGTCACATATACTTTCTCTCCTGGTTGTTGGGACCTAGGATTTTTTAAACTAATAGCTCACCTCCACATAAACTACTATAATGTGAGGGTTACATTCATCTTTGTCCAGCAACATTAAGCTGATCACACAAGCTGTGTACAGCTGATAGAAGAGACTGTGTTTAACCAGCTTGTATCTCATGTAATTTGACAATGTTGCATTTTTTAATACATATATTAAATATAAATATCAGAATTTTTAAGGAGTAGGAAATGGAAGATAAATACATCCAGAGGTTGTCAGCTTGAGAAAAATGAGAAAAATGTCAGGCATATTTGAGTGTTTTTGTATGACTGCCATTACTGGCTGCCATGATGATGACATCACATGGGTTCATGGCTGAATCTCCCACAGTGTTGTTCTTCAGTACAGCAGGTGTGGAGCAGTAAGAAGCAGCAGTGACTATGAGGACAGTGAATAGACATTAGTTGTAGATGTTGTGGTGACAACAGAGAGGATTCGAACAACAGTCCCAAAGCTTCACCATGTGTAACCAACAATCACAAAATCCTGTTTTCCACTCACATTTTCTGATTGGTTGAATGATTTAAAATTTCAGCTTCCATGAAATCATCCATGATGAAGGATCCTGTTTGAGGACTGACATCCAGAGATGGATATCTTAGCTGTACGAACTCTTTATTTTCAAACCTTCTCATGAATCATTAGTTTATGTCAGAATCTATCTTCCAAGCTGTTTTTGACCATGGGGTCAACAAACACATAATCATGGTGTTTACAAAGTGTAAAAGCTGAAATTTCACAAGCAGTCAACTTAATTAACAGAGTCTTAAAGAATCCAGTCAGTGTTTCAGCAGGTGATTTACTGGGTGTAATGACAGCCATCAATGGTAAGTTTACTTTAGCTCATTTCCATTAGTTCTGTGGGTTTTAGAAACAGAATAAATCTCTGCTGCTTAGCCAAAGATGGTTTTATGGAGAAGAAGCACCACTCTGCATCTTTTGGTTTTTAAATTTCTCTACCACAACTCCCAGTGGTGACAGAGCTGCAGCCCCCCACCCCCCACAGGCTCTGGGGAAAGCCAGAGCTGAACTCTGGCGACATGGTCTCCATGGCCCCAAGCTCTTGCCTCAAGCCACCCGGCAGCTCCACACAGGCCTGTCACATCCTGAACCCCCACAGGCTGCCTCGCTACTCCTCAGAGTCACATGCAGGAAGGCAGCAGCCACAAAGGCTGCAACGGCTGCTTGAAAGTTAGACAAAACATTTTGATTTTGAAGTTGTACTGTCATCAAAATACCGTGTTTTTTTCTTCACTTGTGTAACTTCACAAGTGACATAAGTTGGGTTAACATCAGCCTCGGTTCTCATTCACAAAGCCAGGAGGCAGGGTGGGTGACCTGTGTTTACTAGATGCTGCCCTTGTTTCCAGGTGATGGAGGCTAATTGTGGTTTCTGTAGTGTTACTATGGAGACTAATTGAATGTGAGTGGTGCAGTCATCACATCTGGGGGACAGATTAGATCTTCAGCAGCTGCAGGACTCAACAAGCCTCGGTCCCCCTGCTGTTATTCTCCCTTTTTTAAATTGAATATTACAATTAGCTGTTATAACTGCTGAACTGTTCTTGAGCAAGGCATTGTTAGGGGATCTCCTGCTTTAGTGCCTCCAAACTTATTTCCATCATGCTGCCTTTTTGAAAGCCTGTCCATCTTAGCTTGCTGACTTCATTAGGTTAGCTTTCTGTTCATTGGAGCATCCATGTTTCTTTATTATTTCCAGGGTAATCAGATTTGTGTCCTTTTTTTCCATCTATTGCAGGAAAAGCAGGGTTGAAACTAGCGGTGGGTGATATGGCAAAACATCATATCACGATTTTCTAAAAAAAAATCACAATCATGATTTTACCACGATTCTTTTTTTACAATGATTTATTTTTTAGAGTAATTTGCATGTTTGACCATCCTTTCCCTATGTTAAACATATAAAACATATAAAATGTATGTAAATATGTAAAACCTAAAATAATAATAAGCCAAAGAAACATTATGAACAGGTTTTCATTAAAACAGTGTAATTTTTTATCAACATGTAAGTCTGTAAGTCTCCCGCATAGAATTAAATGTATAGAATGTGTCCTATAGATGATTTCATGATCTTTCTGCTTTACCAGATCGTCCCCACGTCATAATCCTTCACGATCTAATATCGTGATATTGCACACTACTAGTTGAAACTAATACTTCAGTAACCATGTCCAGTCTCTGCAATTACTGCAGCACAGTACAACAATTATTAATTGTTAAAAGATACGCCCGTACAGGTGATGTCTGTGTTACCTCAGGGGACGACAGTGGCTCATGGGTTGCTCTACCAACTGAAGGGTCGGTGGTTTGATTCCCGCTCCTCCCAGTCGTTGCCTTGTATGAATGTTGAATGAATGGTTTGGTGGTGGTCAGAGTTGTTTTGTTTTTTTGTGCTAGCTTGAATGCTTTCCAGTATTCCACCTAGGGCTGAAACGATTCCTTGATTAACTCGATCAGTAAAAATCCAAAAAGGCTTTGAATGGAAGCTGGATTTGATCACAGAGTAGTGTTTCATCTGGAGGATTAGCTAGGTGACGGTAATGAGCTACAAAGTTCCAACAATTGTAAAACAAGAAGAAGAAGAAGTGCAACAATGCAGACACAACAGAGGAGCAGAAGCAGCTGGCGGGGCATGTGAAATGGATCAGGAGAGGGACAACAAGGAAGAGACAAGAGGAGAAAGTGTCAGAAAACAACAAAGTATCAGAAGTTTGGGAGAACTTCAAACTGCAGCTGAAGGAAAACACTGTGCAGTGTGTGCATTGTAAAGCTGAACCATTGAACCATAACAGCACCATGTCTATGCTGCAGTATCTCAACCACAAGCACTTTACATGTCCACTGCCCGGTGGACTTTATCTGATTAATCAATGGAATAATTGATAGAATACTCGATTACTAACATAATCCATAGCTGCAGCCCTAATGCCAACCCACTGCTGACATGTGTAATCTTGCAAAATACAATGTAAATCTCTGATATGGACAATCACTTTTATCTGTCACACAGTAAAGGTTTGGTGATGTTGAGATTACAGCTGAAATGAATGACGGTTCACTATTCAATAAAATGATCAATGGAGAATTTTCATTTTCACTTTTCTCCTCTTTCACACGGCAGAAGTCTGAATATTCTTTGGGTTTTACTTTGTTGAAAAAGCAGATTTGAAGATGTCAGCCTGAACAGTTTTGCTTTTCTCTGACATTTAATAAACCCTAGCATGTGATGGCTTAACTGACAAAACAATAATGGGCAGAATAAACATTAATGTGCAACAGTTGTGAGTTTGAACCATAGTGATGTTATATACAGTAGCAAGAAAACTAACTGAACCCTTTGAAATTTCCCTGTTTCCTGCATGAAGTGGTCATAAAATGTGACCTGACCTATGTCTAAGTCACAAGTATAGATAAACACATTGTGGTTAACATAATACCTCGGAAACATTTATAATATTTCATGTATTTATTGAACACAGTCATTAAACATTCACAGTACTGGGAAAAATAAGTGAAACCTTTGGTGAATGACTCCAGAAAAGAGCTAACTGGAGTCAGGAGTCAGCAAAATTAAAGTTGAATTAATGAACTGAGACTTGATCCAGGTAAGGAGCTACTGTGAATTTTAAAAAGAGTCAAATTTTTTGGTTTGCTATTCGTAAGAAGTATCTGCTGATGTGAACCATGCCTCACAAATGAGAGATCTCTGAAGAACTTCAGTCAAGAGTTACTGATTTGCATGAGACTGGAAGAGGTTACAAAATAACTCTAAAGACTTTAGTTATTCACCAGTCCACAGTGAAACCTGAGACAAACCCAAAGAAACCGAGAGTAACAGCTGAAAGTTTAAAGGAACCATTGGTCACCATGTCTGTTCAAGAGTCTACCATATGGAAAGGATTGGACAGGCATGGTGTCCATGGCAGGACACCATGGAGGAAGGTGCTGTTTTCCATGAAACTCATCACTGCACACCTGAAGTTCACCAAAGAGACACCTGAGACCCTGCAGCACTACTGGGAACATGGCTTACTACTGATCAAAGTTTTATTGTCAGTACACCATCTGTACATGACATACCGAGTATCTAAATTAAATTAAATGACTAAGAATAAATGAATGATGAAAAATGTTTGGAGTGTTTGGAACAGCAGGAGTTGGGTGATGCAGCAGGACAATGATCTCAACACTGAAGTTACTCGTCTTCAAAAAAGGAAGTCCACCTTGTGGAGAGGCCCAGCCCAGACCTGAATCCAGCAGAGATGCTAAAGGGCCATTCACACCAGACATCCTGAGAGTCTGGCTGAGCTGAAGAAGCTCTATGAGGAAGAAGGATCCTTGTGGACGTTGTGCAGGTCTGATCAGCAGCAGCTTGGTTGATTTTATTTCTGCAGGAGGAGGTTCAGCCAGTTTTTACATCCAGGGGTCACTTACTTCTTCCAGCAGCTCTGACAATGTTTAATGGCTGTGATTAAAAAAGACGTGAACCATTATAAGTGTGAGGTATCAGGTTACTCACTCTGTGTTGGTCTGTACTTGTGACTGAGATGCAGATCAGAAAACATTTTATGACCAATTCATGAAGAAATACAAAGGGATACTTTGACAACTGAATTTCCTTCATTGCTGTGAGCCTCCAGATTTCATCCATGCTACCCACCACTTTTCTGTGTTATTTATTAGGTGTATAATACACCCCATGACCCCACCCCATCTGCCAGTGCATTTTGGTAGATTCCAGGATTACAGTGATGGTGTAATAAAACACAATGACTGTACTAGCTCTGATCCTCCCTCCTCCCTTGCAGGAAATCAAACCCCAGAGTCATTACAACCACGGCTACAGTGAGAACGTCAGCCGTAAAAACCATGTGGACGACTACAGCACCTGGGACATCGTCAAAGCCACACAGTGAGTGGATAGTGCGAGTGTTGTTATCACTGTCATGGCATCTTGGCCCTGTTGTTTGTGTGTCTTTGGATCTAACACCACCATGTTTTCAACTGTGGTTCTCTGATTTAATGTGTGCTAAAGAAGTAACCTGCAGGGTGAGGAGATGACACAGGAGATGTTCAGCAAGAGAAGAAATGTATACAAATGGTAACACAACAGAAGTGTTGCCTAAGCTGTTGTTACATTTGACAACAGATTTATGTTGTTTTGATTTGAGGTTAGGATTATAATGTGTCCAGTTATGTCAGTGTGGGTGTCTTGGTTTGTGTTTCTGTATTTAACCCTGTGTTTATCTACAGTTGTATAGAAGGAGACTGTAATCCCCTCCTCCCCTCTGCCTCAGGTATGGCATCTTCGAGCGCTGCAGGGAGCTGGTGGAGGCGGGCTTTGACGTTCGGCAGCCAGACAAAGAAAACGTAACACTCCTGCACTGGGCTGCCATCAACAACAGGATAGACTTGGTGAAGTGAGTCGGCTCAGGACATGTTTTTACAAAGTCATGGGTGGCAGGAGCATCAAGGATACAGACTAGCTTAGCTTTCCCTAAATAACCATGAAGATAAACAAACAAACAAAAATACACATGCTGTTTACCATTACATTTTCTTCCTCAGCTTTTACAGTGTGACAAGTGAGTCATTTTCCACTGTGTTCACCCATCAAGCAGAACATAGGTGACCTGTTTGTGGCCCCCTGCTGAGGAGCCCTGTTTCAGACAGTGTTACAGCACAGAGGGTTGAAGGTGTGAGAGACTCCTGTGTAGCTCCTACTGACCCCTCCAGCAGCTCTGCTCTAACTACTGTTGCAAGTCAGTAAAGTTGTAGAGTTGAGCGAGACTCACAAGGTTGAATGTTGCTCCTGAGGAGAGTCACAGTCTCTCACCAAGGAGTTAGGAAAGTGTTCAACTCCCAGGGTGTGGTATAGTTCAGTTGTTAGTATCAACAACTGAAATTAAACCACTGCCTGGTTCAACTCTTTATATATTTGAATATTTACCTCATTTACACATTGGTGATACATGATATAAGTTTCTTTTGTTTTTTTTTACAACCCCCACTGTATTTCTGTGCTGAATGTCACATGTTGATTATCATTGTATTTTTCTGCAGTTAGAGTATTACTGAGTAACTGCTGCTGTGGGGACATACGCCCATATATGGTGTGAATTTTAGAGCCCATCACACCACAGGTGACCTCTTTTATGTACATACACACTGATCCGCCAGCTGTTTTCTGGGTTCTTCTCTGTAGCTACACGAGCTTTACTTCCACTGACATCAGCCTCTGATGGTGACAGTCACAACCTTCAGTACCTAAAGTCTTCAGGGTGGACGTCATTATGGCACAAGTTTTTGGATAAAGGGGTTTTGCCTGATTATAAATCTGTACACTGGGATTGTAGTTTGAAGAAATGAATCAGCTACGGTAAGAACAATGTGAAGTTCCTAACAATGTAGCTGTCACAACGTCTTGTCTAAGGTGTCACCAGTCAGACCTGTGGTTTTATGAGGAGCTTATGTTTGAGTAGCTGATACTAACTCAGTGTTTAGCTTTGGCAGAACCTGCTGTGCTTCATTGTAACTGGTTATACAGACCACAGCAGGTTATACAGACAGGAGGGATGGACCTGAAGTTTATCTTGTGGTTGTGTTTGTATGTGTAGGTACTACATATCAAAGGGAGCCATAGTCGACCAACTGGGAGGAGACCTCAACTCCACACCTCTGCACTGGGCCACCAGGTAACACACACACACACACACACACACAGAGGGAGAGGACATTGATTTTCTGCTTTCATTTCTGTTGCATTAAAAATGTTCCTCCATTCTTCATCACTGAAATGAACTGAATATAAGAGACAATGATTACAGTTTCTCTTCTCGATGCCACATGTAAATCCACCATCTCCAGTCCTTCTATTTCCTGTCTTTGCTATGAGTGCTTGCTGTAAACTGTTGGACTGTTCTCACGAGATCCACCTCTTCAACCCTCTTACCCGAGCAGACACAGGGCATGAAGCTCTCTCTGAATTATTGATAGGTTTGACAACAGGCATCAGCACCAGCAGTGCTGCACAGACGCTCAGGAGAACTGTGACACCCTGCACATCCACCCCAAAACCTCCTCTCCCCCTCCACTCTCCAGCTGCCAATGACCTTTAACAAGCCCCCGGCCTCCTCTGTTTGTGTGACCTCAGCCAGTCACACACATGCTGGAGAACAGTATCATCTGTAGCTGCTCAGAGCCAAAACCCTGCCTCCTTTTCTGTGCACTGAAACTGAGTGCACGCTGTTCAGCTCACTCAGGCTGTGAAATAAAACCCAAACAGTGACTTTCTGTCATTTTTACCAGCATCCCTTCAAATCTTTATTATCCTTCAGGGAGGAGTTTAGATTGTAGGCAGTGTTCGTAATAAAAACGCAATTTAAAAATCCAATATACTGTATGCAATAAACGCATGTAGCCCATCACCTTGCTACACCGTGGAGACAGAATGATGTGAGCAGACAGGAAATCAGTCTCTCAAGGCTGCATCACTTTGTGTGCATTATAGCAGTTGATGAGCAGTGGTAGTGTGAGAGACTGAGCTGTGAGCGGCTGTGTCGAGCCCGGTCACCCACTCAGCTTCTAAGTGGGTGATTAAGTGGGACCAGCTCTGGCCTCCTTTCCCCCGAGCTGGTTCTGTTCTGGACCAACTGGAGCGAGCAGGCTCCCAGCATCATGAGGGGCTCTCTGAATGGAGCCAGTGTGCTCGTGCTCATCAGCAGTGATATTAACAGACTGGAAGTATTTGCTACCAGCTGTTTTCACCTGTCAGTTTCTCCAGTTGAAGAAATAAGACGTCGAGATCAGGGTCTGTAGCTCTTGTAAATGATTGTTTGTTTCCCTTCTCATAGACAAGGCCATCTATCCATGGTGGTGCAGCTCATGAAATATGGCGCAGACCCGTCTTTGATCGATGGCGAGGGGTGCAGCTGCGTGCATCTGGCCGCTCAGTTCGGCCACACCTCCATCGTGGCCTACCTTATTGCTAAAGGACAGGTAGGACTCACTGCAGGCTTGTTGATGTCTGACAGCAGGGGTTTTCTGCTTTGTTGTTGGTCACCAGGATATTTTTAAAAACCCTGTTGCTGATGTAACATTTTACACATCAACACGTTTCCCTCCTTTGTTTGATCTTCTGTTTGTGTGTCTGTCAGTGCTTTGAGCAGCCACTGTGGGGACAGTGTGTTTTCCTCTCCACCAGGGGGAGCTGTGGTCCCTCTCATGTCCTGTCACCTCTCCTCTGGTTCCTCTGGTTGCTCAGCTCCTTCAGTTGTGTTATTGTGTCTTTGCTCTGTGACAGGATGTGGATATGATGGATCAGAATGGCATGACTCCTCTGATGTGGGCAGCTTACAGGACACACAGGTGTGTATGTTTACACAGCAGCTTTGTGTCAGTTGACATGAACCCCTCATGAACTATACTAAGAAAGAAAAATATCTGAATTGTCTGAATTTATGTGCACAGTTTTCTCCAAGTTACAGTTCTGTACAAACACCATGTGCTGTAGCTTATAAAACACATTGTTGTTTTGAACAAGTTTGTCAAGGTATCTGTCAGGATGACACCAGAACATCGTCAGGATGTCAGTTGGTTGAAGTTGGGTGATGGATCAGCACACTGACTGAAAACATCAAAGTACATGTGTCACACTATGACTTCAGATAGTAAAGTGTCAGAGACCACAGTGTAAGCTAACAGTTTGCTGTAGAATGATTCCAGAGAGTTGTTTCTACAAGACGTCCTCAGATCAAGCTACTAGAAATTATTACTGTTCACCCTTAACCTGCTGTGACCGACAGTCGGTCGGTGCTCTCAGTGCTAACACTGACTATATTTGTTTCTGTGTAACTCTCAGTTTCGATTGTGCAACAAGCTTGTCCCAGTTTGTGTCTGTTTGGTTTATTTGTGTGTGTGATTGTGGTCCCAGGACCGTGGACTGCATTAAATAAATTCAGCATGTTCAGGGTTAAAGGAGGTTCAACCAGTTATTAGATCTAAAACTTTTCCCCAGCCTTTCAGTAAAGTTCAGGAAAGACACAACAATGCATAGTTATTGTTCAGTGTTATTAGCTTAAACACTTAGCACTGTGGATGTACTCTTATATATTCAGGAGACATCAGATCATCCCAGAGGTTTGGATACTGTTTTTGCCTATAGCGTTTATTATCTCTGTCAGCCTGGACAGGAAATGTTGGAAATCAAATGTTTAGTAACTGTGAACCTTTAATTACCAGTCTGTTCACTGAGGGGGGAAAAAACCCAGGTTCAAGCTCGAGCATGTTTCTGCTGACTGCAGCCACACGCACGATGTCTTCATGGTTAAAGGAGCATTCATTCATCAGACAAACTGCTGACACAGAAAACAGGTCTCCGTGTCACTGCTCAGCTTCATGTGACTATTGCCTGACAAACAGTTTGTCTGGTGGATCATTTGTAATCAGAGCTGAGTAAGTGAAGCTGTTAATCCATCGGGAGAGTGAAGGAAATCTCAGAGTAGCCTGATGAAGCAGTGATGATGAAGAAATAAATAAACACTGAGTTTTTCTGTAACAGTGTAGTGAGAATGTTTTGAAGATGAGTTTGACTTACAAAAATTGCTGCTGTTTTCTCTGACAGTGTGGATCCCACACGGCTGCTGCTGACCTTCAACGTCTCTGTCAATCTGGGCGACAAATATCACAAGAACACAGCGCTGCACTGGGCCGTGCTGGCCGGCAACACCACCGTCATCAGCCTGCTGCTGGACGCCAACGCTAACGTTGATGCACAGAACATCAAGGTACCTCCTACTGCACCGTTTTGTCAGCCAGTGTGTCTATGTATATATTCTGGGTCATAGTTAATTTACAGTCAACAAATGAAGCTTTTTCTGGGCCTCAACACTGCATGTAGTGCTCTCTCTGTGGCAAACTCAAAGGTCTCTTTTCAGGTTATATCAAATGTGTGCAGTGGTTGATCTTATTTTTTTTTTCAGGGCGAAACACCACTGGATCTCGCCAAGCAAAGGAAGAATGTTTGGATGATCAATCACTTACAAGAAGCACGGCAGGCCAAAGGCTACGACAGCCCCTCCTACCTGAAGAGACTGAAGATGGACAAGGTAGACACACACCTCTGTGCAGGAGGACAGGCTCAGATGAGAACCATTCAACTGGCACTGTCTCATTGGTCCCTTCAGTGGCATCAGGTGTAACAGAAGGTGTCCTGACTGCAGCACCTTGTGGTCACTCGTCCAGTCTTTGCAGCTCTTACATACATGCTCAGCTCAGGGGTAGTGTTCACTCTCCAGAAGAGACAAAAAAAACAGAGTCTCACAGTCCACAGTGTCTGGTCTGTCCACAGTGGGTGGTCATTCACATTATTCCTGATAAAGAACCTTTTCTATTCAAACTTTGAACTAGACTGAACTTGAATATGAGATGTTCAAATGTTTACTTGGCTACCTGTGTGTTATGTGAGTGGGTGATCTACGCTTGGTAAATTTCCACCTCGGCACAAGATGTATTTCCCGTGTTTTTATCTCTGAATGTTGCTACGTAGATTTAGCTTGTTAAGAGATTTAAAACCGTGCTGCATAAAGTTTGTTTTCATTCTTCTTAATGGTGTTGTCATCTTTCCATTTGTTGCTTCCACATTACCAGTTACTGAAGGTAAAAAACAGAAAGTTACCATATCAAATATCCACCAAAATGCTCATGTCTGTGTGTAGAAGTTGTAACAGTGTGTCAGTGTGTTTCTAGATTTGACAAGTAGATAGTAGACTGTGCAGTTTGTCCACATTAGTGCAGATGCCCAGTGTCAGGCTGTAGTGAGCAGAGCTTCACTGAGTGTTGTTGAGTACATGTCACTCACCTAGCTGCTGCTGACGTTCCTCTTTGTGTCTTTACAGCTAATGCTGGGTTTAGATCACACAATAGTGTGAACATGATTATGGCTTAGACTATAGATAGTGACAGATCAGATGATTATAGAGTCATAAGTTCTTGCAGACAGGCACAACAGACTGCAAATTAGTCCCCAGCTCGTTGTAGCTTGCTGCCTTTTTCCGATCTGCATGATTTTATTAGGAAGGAGTGGCAATGGGACGACTTCTTCTGAGGTGTGGTGATGTCTTGTGTTTGGATAAAGCTTTAAAAAACAGAAGAAACAACTGCTTGTTTCTTTCACTTCACCATGTTTACAGTGGTGTATTGAAGAGCCCTGTGTTGGTCGTACAGTGCTGTGGAAGCTGTTCAATGAAACAACAGGCTAGTCTTTTTAGTCATGATCCAAAATAA
Organism: Pseudochromis fuscus; assembly: GCA_900323345.1. Taxonomy (NCBI): domain Eukaryota; kingdom Metazoa; phylum Chordata; class Actinopteri; family Pseudochromidae; genus Pseudochromis; species Pseudochromis fuscus. The sequence continues at coordinate 12,326 of OOFC01025075.1, read as the reverse complement.
AGACATCTAAATACACTGTACAAGATAGAATAATCAATGGTTGTAATTTCCTTGATTCTCAATAATTTACATTGTAACATTTATAAATGATTCATCCTTCATTTGACTTCCATCTCTTCTCTTTCACCACATCTGTTACACATCTCTCTCCCTTCATCTGCCCACCTACATTTCTCTCTGTCCACTTATTTGACATCCATCCACCATGTC
>OOFC01025075.1:0-12096 GCA_900323345.1 Pseudochromis fuscus | reverse complement strand
ATGTCTCCTCCTCCTCCTCCTCCTCCTCCTCCTCCTCCTTTCCTCCTGCAGGAGTTCAGACAGAAGGTGATGCTGGGCACGCCCTTTGTGGTCATATGGTTAGTTGGTTTCATCGCTGACCTGGATATCGACTCCTGGCTGATCAAAGGCATCATGTACGCTGGTGTCTGGGTCGCCGTGCAGTTCCTCTCCAAGTACGTCTCAATAGTAAACACACACACAGTTGTACACAGTTTACCACAGAGTGCTGCTACAGCCATGTAGCTCTGATCAGTACAGAGGTACACAGACTTTAAGGGGCTCAGCTTCAAGTGATGAACTTCACATGGCAATAAAAACAAATTAGAAAAAGCCCATAGATGATTATCAAGTCCTGATTTTGTTTGTAGATTTCAAGAAACCACACACACACTGTCTGGTGTCCCGGATTTTCTAAAGACACGCCTCTGCTGTATCAACACAGCCATTGTATGTCCCCATGTTCTTGCCTGCAAACCCATACATGATTTTTAGCGTTTGTCATCACACTGACAGCCACTGATTCTCTTCCTGTGTCGCTCACACACACACACACACTCACACTCACACTCACACTCACACATCACACACACACACTCACACTCACACTCACTGACCACAATAACACTCATTACCCAGTGCGTCAGCTTCATGTGTACTGACATTCTTGGGATACTCACTCAGTAAAATAACAATAGTGAGTGTGAGTCCAGCTGCAGTGTGTCACCAGGTAATGGCTGGGTTTATTTTTGCTGCTGACTGACTGCAGGCTTCACATCAAAGCTTCCTGCTTGCATTAGTCCATATGTGCTCCAGCGAGGAGGTTTTCCATCTGCAGGAAGAATGCCTTGATGTATGGAGGATATAATGTTTGCAGTGGGAATGACACAGGATGAAGGGCATTTCTCAGATGTTTACAGTTTGACCAACTGAATAAAATAAAGCCAAAGTTGTAATAAAGTAAACTTAACAGCAGCACTGTTCCTGCCGGACTGTGCACACTGTCAGCCTAACACTGGTCACTACTTTGTGTTGTGTAGTGAGGTTAAGCTGATTGTTCTGACCTTCCTCCTCTCCTCTCTGCAGGGCTTTTTTCGACCACTCCATGCACAGTGCTCTCCCTCTGGGAATCTATCTGGCAACCAAGTTCTGGATGTACACCACCTGGTTTTACTGGTTCTGGAATGATATCCTTTTCTATTACACTGGGAACACACATTAACAACACAACTGTGCGGCAGGAGAGAGTGCTCTGTTTATGTTCAGACAGGATGTGTTCAGGCGAGGTGCAGAGCAGTATAGTATGGCTGAGTTATGTTTGTGTGGATTCAGTTGAAGTGTTACTAAAGTATTTGATCCAGTGAATCCTCAGTAGCACTTATCTTTCACACAGAGGAGCTTGCAGGAGAAGGACCGCTGACAGCACAGCGTTAATATCAAATGTATGTAAATGATGGACCTAACACCCAGGTCTCAAAAATTAGGCCAATGCAGAAGTGTAATTTAAAGTGTAATACCACTGATGGCCACTAGATGCTGGCACCAATTCACTCCAATTCAAATGGTCATTTTAGTCATAGTTTGATTGACAGCTCTGGTCTCACATGATTTAGGATGGAGGCTCATTCACTGGTGAACTCCAGTCTCATCCACATTGGACAGTGTCCTCAGGTTCAAGGGTCAGACCCGCCTCCTCACTCCTCCCTTCATATCCAAATATGGTCACTTCTGGCTTCAGTGGGTGTGACATTAGCTTCATCCATTTGATATACAGTCTATAGATCACTTATTAATGATATTATTAAAAAGCAGATTCATGGGATTTTAGCTGTTGTCTGTTCAGATTTGGTAAACATGTCAGAAGACGATAACTAGACATAATGCAGAAGGTCTCAGACAACGTGCATCTCTTGGAGTCCATGCACACTGATGCTGATGATGTTCAGTGAAACAGGTGTAGGATTTTTTTAGGCCTTGATTGAATAGCAGGCAGTGGGGAGTAGACAGGGGGGTAGCACGTGCAACACAGGTCACTGACTGGACTCCAGCCGGGGACTTGGTGATTATACACCAGGCACCTTAACCATGAGCCCACCGGCACTCTGACAACACTCTTTACATTTCTCTCAACAACACACTGTGAGTGGATTATTTCTCACAGATGAACATGTACCTCGTTAGTTCTGTCTGTACAAAAGACAAAATGTAAAAACATCTTTTATGGAGGTTTTGTGCCAGACTTCAACAAGTTATGGTTTCCATATTTCTTTCTGAAGTGTTGTTTTTTGTTTGTTTGTTTTCAAACAGCAACATTATTCACACTCAGTAGGATTTCATTATGACTTATGGTAAATGATATTATGTAGAGTTTTTGTGGACTTGGAGGTGGGAGGTTTTACTGTGTGAGTTCAGGATTCAGTGTTTTGTGCAGCACCACTTTACCCTCCAAACACTTTGGTTGTTTCTGGGAATAAGCACAAACAGATTTTTAACAAGTCTGTGAATCAATGACAATGCTCAGGATTGTACTGGTCTGTGATTTAGGCCATCAGTGGACTTGTACTGGATACAGATGAGCTCTTCTCTCCACCTGTGTTAATATTTGCCCACAATCCACTTTCAAATGTCCAAACTCTTGCAGTGCTGTCCCATACAGGTTGAAGTTATTCCTTTATTATCTGTAATGCAGCTGTACAGGTCTGGCTCTGTTAGCCTGGAGCTTTGTGTAAATGTTTTGCTAATGCTATTTCCAAGCAGACAGGATTGTAATATAATAAGGGCGTATGAAAAAGGTTGTACTGCTTCCTGCTGCTCAGATTGTGTTCTGGCAGAGGAAGAGCAAAGATTAACATTGAAAGTAGTTGTGTTAGCAGATGGGAACGTTGGTGGGATTGAATTACAGCCTGGCTTCAGCGGATTAAAGGTGTGAGGATAGGAGCAAGTTTTATGTAAAGAACAGAAGGAGTTGGTGGAAATGATGTTAAACAAAGTCCCAGGGTCTCACACAGTGTCAGCTCGGTGTCTGTTGCTGTGTTAATATTGTGAAGAGGAGGTTCAGTGTGTAACAGCTGCTGGGTGAGACCCAACAGAGTGACTCCAGAGAGCTCCTGTCCACCTCGGTGTGGCTGCTGTCACTTGTTTTGTTCTAGAGAGAATTACCTTTCAGTTCACAAGCTAATATCAGGAGGTGAGAGTTTGTGGAAGTTTAATTTTATGCCTCATTGCTCGACTAATGGGAAGGCAGAGTAAGATGCCTCTGACCTGAGGTTTTTGAAAAGAAAACTGTCTTCTGACAATGTTTTCAATTCAGTTAGTCAGGTATTTTTTTTATTATATTACCACCAAGGAGGTCATGTTTCACCTGCACTGGGAAAATACAGGTTGTAATGAGACAGATTATTTCCCAGCAAACAAATGATCAAGTTTTGGGTCAGATTAGAGGATGGAAAAGAAAAAGAAACATCCTGAAAAACGTCTCTGTGACAATAGGTGACATTTTAACAAGAGAGTTTTCACCATGACACAGCACTAGTGTTCAGTCTGTGGACTGTGCCTTGGCACAAGTCGACGCCCTCTGAGTGTTTTCTAGTTTTGTGGATGTGTTGCGTGTCTTGGTTTTCATTGATCTTCAAAGAGTAAAGGTTGGTGATGATCCATCCTGGTGACTGTTTGAACAGGGATCTTTTACCTTGTGACCACAGACAGGCCTGTTCTTGTATGAAGTTACACTCTTGTTCTTTCAAGCTTCTCCTTATGCCCTCCAGCTGTGCAGGTTGTCATTAAGCCTCTGTCTGCACCTCTGCAGTCATGGGACAGGGAGGTTTCCTGTACTCCTGTGGTCACCCCGTCACTCAGGCTGACAGCTGCTTCTTGTGAAGTCAACTACTTGCATACAGAGTAGAGCAAAATGCTGGCAGTGTGCTTCTGATTGCATATATTTATGTAAACCAAGTGATATGGATGTCAAGAGAGCTGGATGGTTTTGTGCTTGTTTTGAATAGGAGTTAATAACAAATGTAGAAATGTGAAGTACTGCATGGTTTATGCTGAAACATAGCAACACCAGGAGCATCTCTTTGATACTGCCCATTACAAGAGGTGCTCCATGGCCCACACAGTGAAGAACAAGCTACTTTATTTGACCACATCTGAAGGCAAATGTGTTTCTAGGTGTTCTGTTGGGGTGAAAAGCTTCCCATCAAAAACAGGAGCGATTAACAATTCACATACTGTGCTGACAACACATGCTTTCAGATAGTTGGTAGAAATGCAGCAGTATAAAAAAGAAAAAGACAGAACATGACAATACGTTTGTGTGTTTGTAGAAACTACATTGAAAAGTATAATGGCTGCAGACTGAAAATAAAACCTGATGTTAATGAAGCATTAACATCAAATGAAGTGGTTGGATGGATGTCTCCTTTAATCAGATCGTCCTTGTTTCCTGGTGGTTTGCAGTGGTTCATGGCTCCTGTTTGAAATTTGGCACCAGCACCTGTTTTTCTGCTTCACCCTGTTCCTGCTCCTAATACTCATGTAACAGTAGCTGTGGTGGGAGTTTGAATAGAAAACTCAGCTATTGTCAGATAAGCTCCTTGTCCTGACCAAGAAAGCTGTGGGCTTCCCAAAGATTTTCCACCACTTTGTTTGAAGCATGCTGCTGACTGTAACGTCCTCCTTTGTGTTGTTCAGACCGTCAGGGACGGCATCGGTTTCCTCACTCTGACCCATTACAACCTGGTTACATAAACTGACTGAGGCCCTGAGCTGGTGCTCTGATGAGCCCCTTTGATCTGCACTTCAGATGAACTTGGATTAAACTTCATGTTAAAGATGAGGAAAATCAAACTTTGATTTGTAAAACAGGCTGAAATATTTCCACTACAGTGACATGTGATGACTTCTAAGAACCAGTGATGATGAGCTGACCACAGCCTCACCACACCCCTGCAGCTCTGCAGCCCAGGAGCGTGAACACCTTTGTTCTGAAACCTTCCAGTTCTGACCCACTTCTGCCATTGTGAGCTCATTATCTTCCTCAGGCCTGTGGTTGAAATCAGATCAAATGACATGGGTGGAGCTGTATAAGAGGAGTCTTTTTATGTTTTTTCAAACGTTCCCAGCCTGGATCATATTTTCCTCAGTGCTCAGGAGGAAAAAAAGGACGACTTTGCTTATAAATGGAGTTCCAGCAGGTGAATGTCTGAGAGAAGGCAGAATGATGATCCATGCAGCTTTTCTACTGTACCAGTTTAAGTTTTATGGTCTTCATTCAGCACTAATTATTCATACTAATACAGTGTTTTTAAACACAGTTTAGTTTTTATCTTCACATGTGACACTGACAGATCTGCTGCAGACCCTGGTACTCAGCTGTTAGCCTCTCACTCTCAGCCCTTTAAAGATAAATGGATGCTAACAGCAGGTGCTGACCCTCTCTCCATTAGGATGGGGTCAGACCCATTTCTCTGAGCGGTTACATTGATCGCTGGTGCAGACTTCTCTCCACTAGTCACTGAGAGTGTTTTACTTATGAGGACATTTCCCAGGGCGTAATGTCAACACCGTTTTTAAACCAGATACCTATGAAGATCAGTTGCTTCATGTGGTCTCCAGGGACCTGCAGAGGCCTCCCTCACCCTCAGTGCAGAGAAAGTATCATCACTGAAGACATGAAGGTGCAGACACTGTTGACTCATCCCCTCCTCCAGACCACAGCTGTTGTCGGGGCATGTTATTTCTAGCACAACAGATTTCTTTACAATGTGGACCTCCAGAGTCCCAGACTGCTGCAGTGTCATCAGTTCAGCTCCAAATCCATTACAACAAAATCCACCATGTGACAGAGTTATGAATTTGTTAAGCCTCCCCCTCAGGAGACAGATGGATTTTCTGGGATTTTTGGGATTTGTTTCTGGGCACGACCTCATCCTTAGATCTTTCCTGAAATGTAATCAGTTATCTTAGTGTAATACCTGACCCCTAATACAGATGATCACGATCTGTTCCTCACTTTTTCCACAAGGTTCCTGAAAACAAACCAACCACCAAACGCAGGTGAAGCTGATAAAGATGTGATTTGTGGATAGTTGTGGGTGTTGGTCAGATGGGTGAGATGAGCCCTCTTTTTAGCTTGTGGCTAGGAATTAGCAATGCTCGGTGGCCGATCAGTCCACCCTGTTGGTCATGTTGAAGTATATGAAGATGGATTGGATAGATTTCTCCTCAGCTGCGCTGTTTGCTGTTAATTAGCAAATGTTAGCATGCTGATATGGACTCTGTTGATGAAACCTCAGAGCTGCTAGCTCGGCTGTAGACCCCTGGAAAGCCTGGATTTTTTAGACCTATTTTCCAGGGTTGGAAATTGAGAAATTAATTATTTCTGGAAAAGAGTTTTGACACTGTGAAAATCCCTGATTTATTGACATAATATACGAAGAGCTTTTTCCCCCTGACATGCTGTATATAGTATGAAGTGACTTTCTATATTTGCTTCAAGGTTTTGGTCGAGGTCGAGCTTCCCTCTGATCGTACCAGTATTATGTGGTGAAGTGTCCTGGAAAATAGTTTCTTAACAGAGGTGCTAACCCTGTCTCTGCTTTGTACTTCAATGTACTGAACAGCCCAATAGTTTCTCACATAGTGAAAACCTGTGAAATTCATTCCGTTACCATATATACTCTGTATCTGGCAGATAGTGAATTTGTAACAGTAACAGTGCAGGTGTTTCATTTTAAGCTTGAAACATAATCTCAGCACATTCAAGCAACATCTTGTGTTGAAAGATCCACAGTGAGTTTATATTGAACTTCATACAGTTAATGGACTCACAAAGTAAAATTGGGGTAATACCCCTTTAAGTTGGAAACATTTATCCACATGAAGCTCTGCCATGTTTTTGGAGCCAGCTGCCCTAAAAGGCCTATTTTAAAATGGACTGAAGCTGACGCGTGCGTGCATTTAATGAAACTTCTGACAATGTATCTTTCAGCAGCTTCTGATGGTCCTGATGTGAAGAGATGGTTCTGTTGTAATGTTGCACGTCTGGATGTTTGTCACACATGCAGCGATGAGCGTGTCACAGTCTGGACCTGTCGGGATTCAGCTGACTCATGGACAGCTGCAAGTCTGACTGTGCTGCTAATCAGATACAGTATTTACTGGAGCAGCCCACAGCTGTCACAGCACACACTCCCAACTGCCTGTGGTCACACAGCAGACAGTGAAACCCACAGCTTCTTTGTTTATTGAGTTAGGAATAATGGGTCTTTCTCCTGTGGTGAAATAGACCTACGTACATCCACCTCTGTACCAGCAGTGTGAGCACAGGCCTGCTCCTTGTGCAGTCAGTTCTGCTATGAAGCACTTACATCTACGTATGGACTGAGTGAGATCAGGAAGGATTTATGACTGAGCTGAAACAATCCTTTCTCTGAGGGAGTCCAGAGGAGATGGAGCTGCTCCCTGCCTCACAGTCTGTCGGTCAGTCCAGTTTCTACCAAGATCAAATCTGAACCACCGTGACGTCACTAACAGATACACAGCAAAGGGTTTTATGGATATTTGTTCACCAGGGTTTACCAGGAAAGTAGGCAGGGATGTTTACTACAGTAGACTGCAGAGAAGGTTTGCTCTTTGTCTCACCTCTAATGCCACAGTTTGTCATGAACTCCATGTTTATAGTTTGTAAACAGACAGAAATCTGAGAGGCTGGTCATTTTAGATATGAAGCATCCTCAGTCATTTTTGACAACGCACTTATTCACTTTCTTGCAGAGATGTTCACACAGCAGTCTCATATCTTTCCATCAGATGTGCAGCTCCAGAAAGATCCAGCTTAGCTTAGCTTAGCTTAGCTTAGCATAAAGACTGTAAACAGGTGAAAACAGGAAGGATTTGTGTGTGAAACTTTTTCTTGGATTTGCCTTGTACTGAACACATGAAGCTGCTGTTCGAAGCAGCTTAGCTTAGCTTAGCATAACTAGGGGTAAACAGCTACGTACTAAAACTTTACAATGAAAATGATACGCTAACTGTTCCAGTGAAAGATTTCTTGTTTACACTCCTAGAAATCTGAAAGAAATACTTGTGTGTTCATCTAAATGATAGAAATACAACAATCCCTCTGTTTGAAATACAACTGACAAACAGTTGGAGCGTGAAAGTGAACACGACAGCTCGGTGCAGATCTGGTACTGAGGCCTCTCCCTGGTACTGAAGCTGCTTGTTGTTGCTGTCGATCGTCTGCCTGTTGCTCTTGAGTGATGTGACCAGGATGGATTGTAGTTAAACAAACAGGAAGTAGAAAAAGCTGTTTGTTGGCCATCTTCCTTAATCTTACTGCACATCTGCCATTTGCCACTGTCCATGTGCCCTTCCTGATCAACACCCTGGCTCTGTTCTACAACTTTGGGAAATCCTGGAAGTCTGATCCAGGAATCATCAAAGCCTCAGAGGAGCAGAAGAAAAAGGTAAAGCCTCCCACTGTACATCTCAGTGTGTGTACACTCACTACTCACAGTCTGCGAGTGCTTCTCTGACATGTTGGTTTTGACACGTGTGTGCATCACATGCTGTGTTACTTCACTGAACATTTCTGTGCCCTGCTGCCCGAGTCCTCCACCCTCTGTCCCCTCGGCCTCTCTCGGCCCTCATTATCACACTCCAGTGGAGGACAACAGAGGCTCTCCTTCATACCCGGCCCCGATTCTCCATCCTGTGATTGATGAGGAGCTAAATTTACCCTGCATTGTTAGCACAGCACAGCGGCTGCTCAGCTGCCTTGGATCAAAGGCCACAAAGCCCTCAGTTCCCCGTAGAGAGTCCCACTCCACCTCTTGGTTGTTGAGAGGAAAGAGGATCCTTCAGTCTTTAGTTAATGAGAACACAGACCAACATTATTTAAACAAATATAACCAGGTATTAAAATAAACATCCTTGGTAGCTTCTCCCTGTTCCCTGTGAATCAGCCAATCCTCCAGTGTGATTGTTGAGCCTCAGTCTGTGCACTGTCAGTAGGTCTTTTGTTGTGGTGCCAGATGAACCTTGGCAACATGATTTTCTGGGTTGCTAGTTGACTTTTCTGCGTCTGTTTTGTTTGTGTCCTTCAGACGATTGTGGAGCTGGCAGAGACGGGCAGCCTGGATCTGAGCATATTCTGCAGCACCTGCTTGGTAAATGCTCTTTTCTTCAAACCACTACATAGAGAAGAAGAGAAAACAAATCCACAGGTAATGCAAGACTCTCTGTTTCCATCTTTGCTCGCAGATACGGAAGCCCATCCGGTCCAAACACTGCGCCGTGTGCAACCGCTGCATCGCCAAGTTCGACCACCACTGTCCCTGGGTGGGGAACTGCGTGGGTACGTCAGCAACGCTGCACATTTATGGGATAAAAACAACACATGCAAACAAGAAGCTGCTCAGGACCTCCACTCTTTGTTGGGTTTTATCAGCTCCATATCTAACTGTAGGAAGCAACATGTGTTCAGGCCCAAGGTTCTGCTTTTAATTTATTCTGCTGCTGGTACACAACATTAACTTTACCATCACCTGCATGTAAGAGATGGACGTAGTCACCCTGATGTGTTGAGGACTGTGTTGTGTGAAGCAGACGTGGAGACAGTGGAGGAAGGAGGAGGTGGGGGGTTGAGATGCTTCCTTTTCAGTAGCCAGGTGTTCAGGATGAAGCTGTAACAGTGAGGAAGCAGCAGCTCCTTCCTCAGCCTGATGGGACCACAAACAGTCTCCTCATGCTTCTTTAGGAAGTTTAGGACTGAATACATGGCAGATGTGCAGCATGACCATGTTTACACTGGTCTCATACTACAGGAGACCAACAGTGTCTGTGAGATGTGTGTGTCAGCAGTGACCTGCTCCTGTCAGCAGTTATCCTCTGTATCTCTGCTGCTGTTCACTGCCTTCATTTACACACATCTGCATGACTTTGGATATGAAATAGTAACCTCCAGTGTGCAGGTCTTTTATCCAGGCCAGCAGTGTTTGTCTGTTCAACACTGGATACAGGAGCTGGACGTAGTCCCCATGATATCACCTGTTGGTTTGTGGACTTGCATTCAGAACCAGGGGTTTGGTGTTTGGACATCGTCATGTTGGTTGTTTGGAGCCAGAAGTGATCGTAGTGGATGTGAAGGGAGGAGGCGGGTCTGACCCTTGAACTTGAGGACACTGTCCCATGTGTTTCAGAGTGGAGTTCAGGTCAAGTGTCATCAGACACCAGAGCTGTCCATCAAGCTAACTCCGCCCCCAACTCCTCCTCTTCTCTCAGCCTAATATCTCCTTTATGATGAATGATTTTCAGATGGACCAGATCTCTGAGAAGAAGAGTTGACTTTATCTAATGACAGAATCACTTGTGCAAAAAATGTATTGACTGAATATTTCAGGATTGAAAATGACCATGATGTGATGATGTCACAGCAACATGATGAGGCCTGTTTCTCCTCTGCAGGAAGTGGCAATCACCGCTACTTCATGGGTTATCTGTTCTTCCTGCTCTGCATGATCTGCTGGATGATGTATGGCTGCATCTCCTGTGAGCACAACATCCTGTTTCCAAACATTCACTCCTGCAGTTTCACACATCACTCACTCTGTTCCTCTGTTAACCACCTTCCTCTCTTCCCCTGCTCTCCCTCAGACTGGAGGATCCACTGTGCCACCAACTACTCTAAGGATGGTTTCTGGCTCTATCTGACCCAGATCGCCTCCTGCTCCCCCTGGATGTTCTGGATGTTCCTCAACAGCGTCTTCCACTTCATGTGGGTGGCTGTGCTCATCATGTGTCAGCTCTACCAGGTACAGCTTCACCTGATCCATCACATATCAGTGTAGTATGGTAATAGTTTAATCAGTGTAAATGTTGGATGACCCTCTCCCTCTGACATCTTGCAGATCGCTGCTTTGGGAATCACTACCAATGAAAGGATGAACGCTCGGAGATACAAGCACTTTAAAGTCACAGCCACGTCCATCGAGAGCCCATTCAAGTAAGTCACCTCCTGTCCACCATCAGCCCTGCTGCAGTAATCAGATTAAAGAGTCTCATCCAAATTAGGACACAATTAGCTCTGTGTCCATGAACAGTGCTTGTTGTGCTGGAGGTTCCCATGACTTCATTTTCATTATGAGTTAATTGTTGCCAAGTTACAAAAACCATCCTGTAGCAGCTCTACACTGAACATCCAACGTCTCTGTCCTGTACTACAGCAGGGTTTTTTTGTTTCAACCGGAAACTGAATATGATTGAACTTTGATTAGAAAATATCTATATGTAATTATATTGTAATTTTTTGCTAACATGGTTTATTAAGTGAACCCTGTATGAGCTGTATGAGCAGGGATGTGATTACAAAGACATTCTTCAGGCTGTAGTTGGTGCTGCTGTCCTCCTGGTCTGTGTCATAAACACATCATTTCTTACTTTCCAGTCCTGGAATATTTTTGACATTTCACATTAATAACATAAGATGCGGGCCCCAGTTCTTCTTCTTAAAGTTTGTCCAGGACCCTGTATTTCCAGGTCCTGGTTTCCATTGATCTTCAGGCACATGTCACAGACAATGTCCTGAACAGACTGGGGACCATGATTACTGTCCATACAGACCAGTTTCTGACAAGTCAAGTGATACCAGGGACAAAATAATAGAAACACTTATTTCTTTTACACAGAACAAAGTGCATGAGTGAGGCTTCTCTTAACAGGTGGAGGGTTTAGATCAGCCTGTCTCTGCTTCATCAGGATGTTTTCACTCTCCACTGCATCATGTGACACTGTTTCCTCTCTCCTCCCCCTGCAGCCACGGCTGCATCAGAAACCTCATAGATTTCTTTGAAATCCGCTGCTGCGGGCTGATCCGACCTGTGACGGTGGACTGGACCACGCAGTACACAATAGAATACGACCAGACGTCTGGCTCGGGCTACCAGCTGGTGTAGAGGAGGAGGAGAAAGAGGAAGGAGAGGAGGAGGAAGAGGATGATGATGAAGAAGAAGGAGGGGGTGGGAGGAGTGGCTGGATGGCTGGTTGGATGGATGGAGGAAAGGTTTTGGACAGATG
>OOFC01025073.1:0-10315 GCA_900323345.1 Pseudochromis fuscus | reverse complement strand
TGAGGGGGAGGAAGGAAAAACGGGGTGAGGATGAGGGAGGGTGAGGAAGAAGAGAGAAGTGAGTAACTGTTGCAAGTTATTGAGGTGGAAATGTCTGTAAATCGTTTATTTTTATTTTATTAGGTGTAGATTTTAGATTGTTTGTAGAATCGATGAAGCAAGTGAGACGTCACCGGTTTGAAGCTGGAGTTTGGTTTTTGAACGTGGCCATGTTGGTTGTTTGGAGCAGGAAGTGACCATATTTGGATATGAAGGGAGGAGTGAGGAGGCGAGTCTGACCCTTGAACCTGAGGACACTGTCCAATGTGTATGAGACTCAGGAGACCAGACCTGTCAATCAAACTATCCCTGGTCCTTAATCTTCCCTTTCTCTCGGTAATGTCTCCATGATGAAATGATTTTCAGATGGACCACCTGTCAATCAGACCAACCCCGCCCCTAACTCCTCCCACCAGGTCACTGAGAAGAGTCGACTTTAATGACATCAGAAGAAGTTGTGGAGAAAATGTACTGACTGAATATTTCAGGATTAAAAATGAGGATTTTTGAACTGAAGTGAATCAGAGTTTTTTGGAGCCAGCCTCTAGTGGCCGTAGGGAGTATTACACCCCTGACCTCACTCTTGAGCCTCACTTGCTTGGTCCATTCCCCTGAACGTCTGTGGTGTGATCGACTGTTCCTACATTTCATAGAGTTTTCCAGGTGATGAAGTGAAGAGCAGATATTTGTGCAGCCAGGTCTGTACATAAACAGCTGGGTTTACAGATGCAGGAGTCCTCTGTTACCTTCACACTGTGCGCCATGTTTGGGCGTTACCATAGAAACCTCCACCTGGTCATTTTTAGGGTTTTTGTCCATGTTGTCTTCATGTCTGCACACTACTGTGTACACATACATCCAGTGAAGTTTCAGAGGTGCTATAAGTCACTCACTTGTAGTTTTCAACAACTTTTGATGCTACGTCTGTGTGTGAGTGGCAGCCAATCAGCCGCCTGTTTGAGCTCCTCTGATGCGACTGGCTCGCGGCCAGCAGCGACAAAGACCGAGAATAGACGGACACCAAAGGCTGTGCAACGCCGAGGCATTGAAATGTCACCGCCTCAGAGAGTTATCAGCCGGCGTGGCGGGTGACCTTTAACAATTTATACACCAAAGACAGATTTTAATGGCGTCCGATGCTCTGTGGGTGTTAATTTCGGACACATTAAAGTTTGAATTGAAGGGCTGACGAGCAGCTCTGTGCTCGTGCAGGGGTCCGGCGGGGCAGCCAGAAAACACTGAGTTCATTATGTGATTATGTTGAAGCTGTTTGATTGACAGCAACAGATGAATGACATTAGGAAACAAACAGTGTTTCTGGAGGAGATACATTCAGAGAGCAGCCAGCAGAGGGAGCCAGAGAGCCACGCTGCTACTTTACTTCTGGGTCACAGCCTCAATCGGACCCTTTTATCCCTTCATCCATCACAGATACAGATGATGATGATGATGATGTTCCACAGAGATCAGACTTTAAACCACTGCACAAGTTTGACGGCTGCTCACTGAGTTTAGGGTCCAACACAGAGATATAAGAAGAGATGTCAGCGAGTAGAGGAGTCAGAAAAACAAAGAAAACATCATTTTTTATATTTTTTTAAAGTAATACTCCCTGAGAAAAGTAATTTAATATGATTGTGGGAGTTGTGTTTAATCCTGATGAATTTAAATCTAAATGATTTTGAAGTTTCCATAAATTAAATATGTGTTTATATCAAAGCTTGAGTGTGATAAAGGGAACATTGTATGACTGTGATATGAATATGTGCAGTGGTGAACACATAAAACTCTGTGTGAGGAGTCGACTTAGAAATATTCTAATACACAATGTGCTTAGATTAGGTTACATCCAATAAGCAACTTCATTTACATACCTGCACTGAAGCAGCAGGAGTTTGTGACTTTGATTTAAAAGTAAAATATGATGTGAAGTTTCAATCTGCTGTAACATCTTGTGTTTTACCATCCACAGCACGTATCATACAATGTTTACTGTTACTGCAACAATGCACAATTTGCACCCGTCACCTCAAGATCACTCAAGGTTTAACAGCTGATTATTATCGTGCATAAGACAATTTATCTCTAGAGAACCTCAGAGAAAAGGTTCAGTTTTTAATTTATTGATTTGTATTAATATTTCAAAGCTTCCACTTCCTTCCTGTCTGAAGCTCAGTGTGTCTGCAGAGCTTCACCAGCCTCCTTCACTACAACCATCAGTCTCCAAACTCTCCACATGAGGTTTTCTTGTTCTCCATAAACTCTCATTATGATCACAACACACAGATTTTAATCTTTGATCCATGTGACACATATGGGAGCTACAGGTCACTCAGAACAGCAGAGGTTGTTTTCAGATTTAGTCCCTGTGTCCGTTGTATTTAACGTGATCTAAATGTAAAGTATCAGTGACATCGGCTCCTCTCTCCACGTCTGATATGTTTCTGACGTGAAGTTTTACAGACGTTTGTTTTCAGTTTTTCCTCCATTTCTGTCGACCACTCGACTTTTACACGACAAACTTTGTGCTCGTCAGTTCTCATCTTGTCTGTTTACCGTTTCCATGGCAACGCAGCACAATACCCATCACAAAAAAAACACAGTCTTTAGTAAAAGTGACTGGTTCTGAATGAACAACGTTGATACAGCTCAGATTTAATGAGTAGATGTATCTACTGAACCCAACTGGAACCAGCTCGGTCCAACTGGACTCACTCAGCCACCATGTCCAGATCCCATCATAACTGGTGTGTTCAATTCACTCTGGTTTACATCATAAGGTCAAACGATGTCACCAGAATCTAAACCAATCCCCGATGAGCAGCACTTTGACACTTGTTCAAGTCTTAAGTATTCTCAGTGTCTGACTCTTCATCACAGAAACATCACATACCAACATGTACAGAGCCGAGTCATCACAGAAACAAAGTGAACTGAGTGTGTGACTGAAAACTCTCTTTTCATCCACTTACTTTAAAAAAGAAAAAAGATGTGAATTGTAAAGCAGTAATTGTCGCAATCACTTTTGGCTGAAAGCCCCTTCAATCAGCGGGGCCCTGCCAGCCACTCAACAAATCACTGCATTAATCACAAAAGTGATTAATTAATCAACAAATGTGCTGATGATACGAAGATCGCACCAATTAATCAAACTATCAGTCGCTTACTTGAGTGTCTCGGCCAAGAAGAAGCTCTGCTGCACGTCGTCGTAGGTCGGGTTGGACGAGTAGACGTCCTTCACCCCGGAGAAACCTCCACTCACCCTGCAGTACTTATCGATGGCCTGGAGAGGAGGAGGAGGAGGAGGAGGAGGAGGAAGAGGAGGAGGAGGAAATGAAATAAAGTTAGAAAGAGAAAACAAATGAAAGAAGAAATAACGTGACAGAGGAATGGGCAGAAATAAAAACAGAAAAAAGAAATAAAGGAGGATCAGAAAAGGGAAGCGAGCAGAGAGAAAAGGTGGGGGGAGGAGAGCACAGTTTTAATAAGCTTATAAAAGCATGCTATAATTAATTTCTGTGCTTGTGACAGATTAGAGCGAGTCCTGGGGAGACACAGAGGCAGCAGCAGCCCAACAAAATATGAGCAAAGATTAACGCTTCACGTCGATTTCCTGCATTTACATTTTATTCCCTAAATATTTTTTTCATCCTCCTTCTGCACAAAGCAGCTTCGTGACGAGGACACACTCATCTGTTTCCTATGATGCTGCATGTGAGGGAGTCAGTGTGAAAGTTATGAGGTCATCATGACGGGATAATGATTGTTGATAAGAGATGAAACATGTCTTTTGTTTTCTTGTTTTTTTGGCTGTTGTTATTTGTTTGGTAGGTGTTTGAATTGTGATGTAAATCCTCTCTGTCTATTCACTGCAGCTCTTCAGGTTTTATCATCGATTCTCCGACCGTGGTAGATACGATGCCAACGCTTCAACGTGAACAAAACAGCAGAACAGAAGACGCCGCTTTAACACGGTGTGTGCACGGTGACTCACACAGACAACAAGAATAAACAACAACAACAAAAACAACCAAATTACTGCTAATCCTGAACTGATAACTTGTTTGGTTTGTTCTCAGTGTCTGATCCCACTTGTAATTCACACTTCATGCATTTAGAGACTGTATCACTGGTTTTTGTGGATTCAGCAAAATTAATCTTTATCCCTCCTCCTATCAGAATCTCAGACTGTGATTGGTTTTCGTGACACCATGTGATACAAATTAGTGTGTAGTTGGCGTTTCAATTGAAATCATGAATGTACAGTTAGCCCCGCCTCCTCGCTCCTCCCTTCATATCCAAATATGGTCACTTCTGGCTGCAGACAATCAACACGGTGACGTTCAAATAAACTCCTGGATTCATAACGTGGGTTTGACGTCCTGCTTGCGTCATCCCTTCTGAAAACCGTCTGTGATCAAACCCCAGTGATGTCGATGATGAAACACAGCTACACTGTTGAACATCCAGCTCCAACACACACTCCACACACGATAACATGTCTCCCCCCACAGCAAACACCGGGTGCTGTTGTGAACCATTTGTGAGCAGATGTTCACCCTGTTTGTGCACTCACACACATCAAAACCTCATTAAAAATGTAGCGATGGTGCAGCTGCTGCTAACCACCGTCCACTGTTACCTGTGAGCTCTATTGATTTTCTAAGAGGACTTGTTACTGTGAAATGGGCGCCTCCATAAAAATTCTGGTACATTACCCTGCTGCTCGCATCTTATCGACTCACTATTAACGCATGTAATTTAAAGCATCATCTCTGTCCTTGTCACACACACACACACACACACACACACACACACACACATATATATATATAGGTCTTCTCCCTCCTTGTTGTCCTGAAGTGACCATTTCTCTGTCAGCACATTTCTGTCACAAGGAGCTTGGACCCTAATTCCTGTTATTCATGGGCAGCTGCGCCTGTCGTACGTTTGCCCTTCTTGATGGACACTGCAGCCCACAGCGACAGCCTGCACGCCACACACACACGGCAAGACTCTAACATCCAGCTGAGTGTATCCTCCATTATGTCCTGAGTGAGTAACAGAATTATTTAAACACCCAAAATAAATGTTCAACAGACTCCACATCTTCCAACACCCAGCCTGTGGTAACTGTTACCCATAAATGTATAAACACACAGGTCTCACGGCCATCTGTGCTAAATAAATTATCTGATGAAGAGTCTACCTGTAAGGGGAGGGGGGAGGAGGAGGAGGGGGAGGAGGAGGAGCCAAGTGAGGACACACTGCACATAACAGCAGCTGGACTTCACCTTCACACACACTGACACATAAAACAGTTTCCGTGCCAACCACACACTGGATGTAGAAATGATCCATGTGGAAAAAAAGTGCAATACCACCGACGGCCACTACATGTTGGCTCTAATTGGCTTCAATTCAAAAATGGTCATTTTCAATCCTGAAATATTCAGTTAATATTTTTTCCACAGGATATTAGTCTTCAAATAGACATCAGTGTAGGGGCGGGATTTGTTTGAACTGCAGTTTCATCCACATTGGACAGTGTCCTCAGGTTCAAGGGTCAGACCCGCCTCCTCACTCCTCCCTTCATATCCAAATATGGTCACTTCTGGCTCCAAACAACCAACAAGGTGACGTTCAAATATCAAACTCCTGACTTTGATGTGGGTCACTGAACCAACGAGCGAGGTCACGTTAGCTTCATCCATTCCATACACTGTCTATGGTTGAGCCCATGTGATGTCATCATCATGGCCGCCCAGTAGTAGTGTTAGGATGACTGTTCATTAACTTCACAAATGAAACTGAATATGCCTGAAATCTTTCTTCATATTACAGCTGTCAGCCTAGACATGTGTTTATGGACCGTTCCCTTAAAGGTTGGTGAACGGTATATACTGCAAGATACTGTATGATACTGTACAATACTGTATGATACTGTACGATACTGTGCAATACTGCAAGATACTGTACGATACTGTACAATACTGTATGATACTGTACGATACTGTGCAATACTGCAAGATACTGTACGATACTGTACAATACTGCAAGATACTGTACAATACTGTATGATACTGCAAGATACTGTACGATACTGTGCAATACTGCAAGATACTGTATGATACTGTACAATACTGTACAATACTGTATGATACTGCAAGATACTGTACGATACTGTGCAATACTGCAAGATACTGTATGATACTGTCCAATACTGTACAATACTGCAGATACTGTACGATACTGTACAATACTGCAAGATACTGTACGATACTGTACAATCTGCAATACTGTATGATACTGTACGATACTGTGCAATACTGCAAGATACTGTACGATACTGTACAATACTGCAAGATACTGTACGATACTGTGCAATACTGCAAGATACTGTACGATACTGTGCAATACTGCAAGATACTGTACAATACTGTATGATACTGTAGATACTGTACGATACTGTACAATACTGTATGATACCGCACAATACTGCAGATACTGTACGATACTGTACAATACTGTATGATACCGCACAATACTGTATGATACTGTGCAATACTGCACAAGATACTGTACGATACTGTGCAATACTGTATGATACTGTACGATACTGTGCAATACTGTATGATACTGTACGATACTGTGCAATACTGCAAGATACTGTACGATACTGTGCAATACTGCAAGATACTGTACAATACTGTATGATACTGTATGATACTGTACAATACTGTACAATACTGCAGATACCACACAATACTGCAGATACTGTACGATACTGTACAATACTGTATGATACCGCACAATACTGTATGATACTGTATGATACTGTGCAATACTGCAAGATACTGTACAATACTGTATGATACTGTACGATACTGTACAATACTGTATGATACTGTACGATACTGTACAATACTGCAAGATACTGTACGATACTGTACAATACTGTATGATACTGTACGATACTGTACAATACTGCAGATACTGTACGATACTGTACAATACTGCAAGATACTGTACGATACTGTGCAATACTGCAAGATACTGTACAATACTGTATGATACTGTACAATACTGTACAATACTGCAGATACTGTACGATACTGTACAATACTGTATGATACCGCACAATACTGTATGATACTGTGCAGTAAATATCCAGAACTGGTTCTGAATTGGAGTTTGAATCAAAAAGAAAAACTACATTTCCAGAGGTTTCGACATAGTAAAAACCAAAACAGCCATAAAGACACTTTGAGATGGAAGTTAAACAATTTCACCTACAGACAAGAAACCTGTTGATGATTAATCATTGTTTTGCTGCAAGAACACACAACAGCCATCAAAACACTGGCTGTTATTGTTTGATTAAATCAGCTCCAAGATGCAGCCTCAAAACTTTCCTGAAACTTCCTGTGGCGTCTGAATCAATAAAGAAAAACAACTGCCTTAAACAACATTACATAAGAGCAGTACAAAGTATAGGAGCTGTCATCTGTATTAGTATGCATGTGTATATTCAATAATAAATAATGCAGGAAAGATGAGCCCTTCAGCCCCAGCTCTCTTTAGTGTCACTCACAGTCGGTACAATCCCACTTCATAAACACACCTGCCAATAGATCTGCCTGGCACATGAGCTCATAGGCACTTACTCCCACTGAGAGACACAAAGAGGCAGAACTTCACTGCTAAAAATGGAGGAGAAAGGCGACAAGAAGAAGAAAAAAGAGAAAGTGAGAGTATGAATAAAAGGTGAAGCAGATGAAGATGACAAGCAGGTTGGTGGAGGTTTATACAGAGAAGAAGATGAACTCTTTAATCCTCTGTCAGAAGAAGTGCAGCAGGAGAGGAGGAGGATGGAGAGGGCTTCATTTCTCTTTTATTTACAAAAAGGACCTTTTCATAGTGAAGAACAAAAGGAGGAATAAGTAACTGAGAACATCTGAAAACATCTCACACCTACAACAACATGTTTCCCCACAGACTGTATACAGAAGATGTCATCATGTTGGTTTATGGAGCCAGAAGTGACCATATTTGGATGTGATGGGAGGAGTGAGGAGGCGGGTCTGACCCCTGAACCCGAGGACTCTGTCCAATGTGGATGAGACTGGAGTTCAGAGCTGGTCTCATTGGAAACCAGACATGTCAATCAAACTAGCCACACCCCTCAATCTTCCTCCTTCTGAAGACTTTATCTGTTGACACCAGAATGAAATTGTTGCATTGAAGCTACTGGAGCCAGCACCTGGTGGCTGTGGGTGGCACTGCAGTTTTTTACACTTCAACACTGGCTTTACTTTGGAGACAGTGACTTTGTCCTTTTTATTTTATATATCAGATGAACTCTGTGTGCAGGTTTGTGTGTGTTTCCTTAACTTCCTACATTTCTCCGTGATTGAACATCCTTGACGACATGGTAGCTACGAAACACAAAGATGACTCATCTGGACACTTTGCAGCATCTAGTGGCAGTAGATGGTATTGCACCTCACGCTGGCCTCGTGTTTGAGAGTCTGTTGCACCGGTTTCCTGTTTGCATGTGAGTGACGTCTATAGATGCTAAAACCATCATCCTCTTATTCTTATAACAACCTCACAGCCACACACCTGAAGACACAACATCAAGATCCCACTTTTTTCCCAGTCTTACAGGAGAAAAGGCCTGAAAACACTTGGTTATTGTGCCTGTGACGTGCCTTCAGCCAAGAGACTAATTAATACTACTAATAAAGCACAGCCTATTAAATACAGCTGCAGGAAAAGAGGCTGCTCTGCTCAAACACTTTCAACCTTCCAACGGACACAAAGCATCATTTATATAAAATCAAAAGCCAGAAAAGACTGAGGGCAATGAAATGAATATAAAAAGGAGTTAAATCAAACGACGAACAGATGATTCTCTGAAGGCTTGTAAAGCAGGAACCTGCCACTGATGCCACCTTTCATGTCATCTTTGATACCTCAGTGTATTCTTAACACCACAAAAGCAAAGTGAATGTTCTCATATCACTAAGTGCCTCTGAGATCAGGGTTCAATTCACAGAGAGCTGTAGGTAACCAGGAGGCACAGTGATGCAGTACACATCTTTATAAAGTAATGGATTTGGAGGGAGGAGCAGAAAGTCTGTTTTCAGTTTAAAAACTTTCAGATAAATAAGATTGAGATTAAAAACTAGTGATTTACTTAATTATTGAACTAGTCTGAATGAAAGATGCTGAGTTTGGAAGATACAAACTAAACAATGGGTTAAAACAACCCATAACTACATGTTGGGTTGATGTAACCCAGTAAGACGGATCAACACTGGGTAAAACCAGCCCATTACTGGATTAAATGAACCCAGTCCACTATTTACCTACTACTGGGTCCAAACACAGCAGCATTTCTGGGGTGTACAGCTCAGGTATGAAATCAGATCTAGAAGAAAACAGGCTGAATAAACTGATGTGCGATTAACTAACGACTGGGTTTTGGTTGGAAGACTTGTGCAAACTGTTGTACAGCGAGAGGTCTGCTGCAGATCGTTTTAATAATGAAAAGCTCAACATTTGTTTGCTCAGAGAATCTGTGTTTGCTCAGAACAAAGAGCAGAGGGATGATGATGATATATGAACTGAAACTGCATAATGTAGGATGATGAAAATGGATGTGGTGCCGAGAATTATGATGTTACATATAACGTATCAGAGGAGTAAATCTGCTTTGCATGTAGCCTCTATTTTCTAAATGCTGATGCACAACAACCACATGTGATCCAGCCTCTATGCTAAGATGTAGGTGTATGGAGACGGTTTGTTTACCTGTGCTGCCTCCCAGCCCCACTGCCGGTATTTGGGATCGTGGGTGAACCTCCACATGTACCAGTAGGTCTCGATGACCTCCGGCCGCAGGATGTAGTACTTCTCATTCTGCCGAACAGCCACCGCCTCCAGGCCGCTGTCGAACTTGAAGGCCTCCGGGCCGAGCTTCAGCACTGGAGGGGAGACGGTGGAGGGCGTGAGGTGGGATGAAGGGAGGGAGGTGAGAGTGATGAGAGAGGAAATCACAAGAGGGACAGACGTGAAATTGAAACAGAAAAGACAGAAATGTGAGATGGGAGAGAGGAGGAGGAGGAGGAAGAGCGGGGAGCGAGGAGGAGGAGGAAGAGCGGCGGCGGCGAGTAGCGAGGAGCGAAGATGAGGAGGAGGAAGAGCGAGGAGCGAGGAGGAGGAGGGGGAAGAGCGGCGGCGGCGAGGAGGAAGAGCGAGGAGCAAGGAG
>OOFC01025066.1:0-11157 GCA_900323345.1 Pseudochromis fuscus | reverse complement strand
ACGGATGAGGATGGACGGACGGACGGATGGATGATGAATGGATGGAGGATGGATAGATGGATGGAGGATGGATGATGGATGGATGGAAGATGGATGGATGGATGATGGATGGATGATGGATGGATGGAGGATGGATGGATGGAGGATGGATGGATGGATGGATGGATGGATGATGGATGGATGGATGGATGGATGGATGGATGGATGGATGATGGATGGATGGATGGATGGATGGATGATGGATGGATAGATGGGATGGACGGATGAGGATGATGGGAGGATGGATGGATGATGGATGGATGGATGGATGGATGATGGATGGATGGAGGATGGATGGATGGATGGAGGATGGATGATGGATGATGGATGGATAGATGAGGATGGATGGATGGATGATGGATGGATAGAGGATGGATGGATGGATGGAGGATGGATGGAGGATGGATGATGGATGATGGATGGATAGATGAGGATGGACGGATGAGGATGATGGGAGGATGGATGGATGATGGATGGATGATGATGGATGGATGAGGATGGATGGATGATGGATGGATGGACGGACAGATGATGGATGGATGGACAGACAGATGATGGATGGATGATGGATGGATGATGGACAGACAGATGATGGATGGATGGACAGACAGACGGGGGGTATGACACTAATTGTCCGTGTCCTTCCTTTGTTGTGAACTTGAGGAGATTGAAATCAGCCCCGTTTGATGAAACAGATGGTCGGACATATTAAATTGAGAATCTGTGAGCTGGAAAGCAAACTGATTTATTTGGTTTAAAATGAAACGACTAAACAAATCCAACTCACGGCCTCGCTGGTTTGGTTCAGCGGACAGACCTTAAGGGACGTTAGAGTTTCAACAAACATGTTTGATTGTTGCCACATGTCTGTCACACTATGTATCAAGCACATTTTCAGAGTCAGGTCAGTGACTCTTCCAGAAATCATGTGTTATGTGAAACTTATTTAAAACAGCAAATACATCTAAATGGGATCTTAATGGTTTACAGTCTGATAAGTAGATGCTGGTAATAAAAATGATGACAGTAAAATGTTAACTGGTAATGATATCCAACGAAGTAGCCTGTGATGAAGAGAGAAATGCAGCAGCTCAGTTTGTTACCAGCTCCCATGCACCTCCCTGTCAGTGATTTTACACTGCTTCACACTGCTGAATAGATATTACACCGATCTGATTAACAAGCTGGATTTAAGTTTTTCTCCCGTCTCACGCGACTGTTTTCTTGCTGTTTGTCTCTCAGTGCAAACCCTGAATTCATTTCATGCATTAATATGTAAAACAACCAAAGCTGGCTCCATTTAAAAAACAAAAAAACATCAGTTCCCTTCCTTCCTGATGTGCCTGAGAATACCTCTTATTAAGCTGTCTCATGGCTTTGGTTGGAGGCTGCTAAACACCAGATTTGTTGAAACGCTCACAATTTGGGTGAAATTATTTGAGAAGGCAGCAAAAGGCAGGGATCAGGGTAGTTAGTTGAAGCTGTAACAGATGGGGCTGGCATTTGCAGAAAATATCATAGGTTTAAGGACACTGAAAGTGGATTTATATCTTCAAATATTATCCTTTACATAAATGTATCTTATGAAAGGATGAATCATGGTGCTGGTAGCGGAGGTCTACCCTGAGCACAGGATCAGTCGGGATCAGCGGCTCTCTTTCTGATTCCTGAGGTGTAAAGCTACTCTAATAGCCACCACAGCGACACCTGCATACTAAACACACTCCTTTATTCATTCAAATTATACTGTGCAGAGAAATTCAACAGCTCAAATTCGCCAGCGAGCGATAAGCTAAATGCGCCACCCAAAACATAACTGATTTATCAGTAATCCGTTTAACAGGCCAGACAAGATCCAAGGTGGTAGCGGATAGCATGACCAACGAGCACTGATAAGACACGAGTGCTGACTCTCAACCTTCATCCTTCTCAGAAACATCCAAATATGTGGAGCTGATCTGTGTTAATGTGTCTGGCATATTTAACAGGGGGTCTCACTTTCTGCTCAGATCCTGTTTCTGTTCTGGAAACAAAGCCGAGCGCAGACGTCGACATCTTGAATTTAACATCCTGCATAATGAGAGCAGGTTCTCTCCTCATTGGGGTTTTTTGATGCTTTCTGGTGAAAAACATTGCACTGCAGTGGCTGGAGAGGTGTGAGCCCACCTCCAGAGCACTGCTGAGGTGCCCTTGAGCAAGGCTTCGACCCCCTAACTCAGGGGTCTGCAACTCCGGGCCTAGAGAGCCGCAATCCTGCATGTTTTAGATGTTTCCTTCTTCCAACACCTGATTCAAATGACCAGGATGGTTATCAGGCTTCTGCAGAGCTGGATGATGAGCTGGTCACTGGAATCAGGTGTTGGAAGAGGGAAACATCTAAAACATGCAGGATTGCGGCTCTCTAGGCCCGGAGTTGCAGACCCCTGCCCTAACTGCTCTGAAGAATGGCGGCGCCTTCACCCTATGCATGTTGCAGGACCCCTATATGTTTGTGCATCATGACAAATAAAGATTTCTGCATCTGTAGCTTCTCTTTAATAACTGGTAACCATGACTAACTGTGGCCTGTGGTTATTATATAATGTTACTGTGTAATATTAGGATAAATGTATCTTCCAGTGTAGCTAGCTGTGCATGTGACCGGGGGTTACATGGTCTCCACAACGTCTCTTTTGTCATTTTTAGAATTGTTTTAGTTTTGTTGTTAGCAGCTCATTCGAGCTTATTTATTTATACAATTACCAGTGGGCATTACCACGAGGGCTTACTTGTGCATTTAGGTTTATTAATGCATAAACGCTCCGCTGTTTGCAAACTGTTGTTTTGTGATTGCAGACTTTTGCCACGATCCAACACGGAATAATTAAAGTCATTCAATTTCCTGTCACTAGCCTTAACATAAATGAGGTTGTAAATAGTAAACGCAATTTGCACGGCTGCAAGAGTGCGGTTGTGTATTTAAAAGAGGCGACGCACTGCGACTGGCATTTGGAAATTTCCAAAAGCGAGGCTCCCATATGTACTTTGGGCTTTGAAAACAACACAGTTTAGAGTATTATTTACAGGTCATGAAGCCTGAACAGTGAGCATGAATAATAACAACCAACGCCATCTGGGGAACTTCAAAGTTTCACATTAGCTAGTAATGAACATTAACGTTACGAAGAGGGTCACTGAGCAGATCTGTCTCACACACTGTGCTCTGTCATTCGATGCAGCCTTCGAGAAAGCACCAACTGCTGCAATAAACCAGTGAGTGAGTATCAGCTTTATAGCATGTGGATGAAACTGCATCCATTATAAACACTGTGTCTGACTCGCTGCCCCCGATCTGAAACTCCTGCGACTACAGATCCAGAAATATGTTTAAATGATCTGCTCGCAGCACGAGGACACTTCTGTGCATCTACACTTTTGTTAAATGTTGATAGTTGTGATGTGCAGCCAACAAAAACATTCATAGTAAGAGATAAAGGCCAGTGTGCATCTAATCTATTTATTTTAAACAGTGTTACTGTGTGGACAGAGGAAGAGACAAAAGATGCAAAAACTCACACACAAGGACAACACAACAACAAAAGAGATGCAAAAAACACCCGAATGATACAATATGATGACAAAAAGACACAAAAACTCACACACAATGACAACAAAACAACACAAGAGATGCAAAAAACTCCCCGAATGATACAATATGATGACAAAAAGACACAACATCGTCACAAAGAGACACAAAATGATTACAAAAGGACACAAAATGACCCACAAAAGATGAGACCTGTTTGAGCCCGATATGTAACAATGACCTGAATTGTTGTAAATGAAATATTTAAATAGATAAATAATAATAATAAAACCTGAAATGTAACAACTGGTGGATAATGTAACAAAAGTGCTGAGTCTGAAATGTAATAAAAAAAAATGTAACAAAACCCAAAATGTAAGAAGTTGTTACATTTTGTTCTCAGCATCTTGTTACATTATCGACCAGTTGTTACGTTTCCGGTTTTATTACATTTTTTTTCCAACAGTTGGAGTCATTGTTACATTTCAGGTTATTGATATATATCAGGCTCTAACAGGCCACATAATGTTAATGTTTCCTATTAATGATACATTTTTACCATTGCCAAGAACCAAAGTGTAAAAACTGTGTCTTTAACTCCTATTTGCTGATTTCCTGGATGAATCAAACAGAAACCCTCCACCTGCTCTGAGCTCCATCACTGAGCGACTGTGAAGCAGTTTCTCTGTTTCTGTGGATTTCCCGCTGATGATGTATTGATTCATTTGGACGTGTGAGAAGCAGAAAGACTCTGTTTGTTATAAGTGAGCAGGAAACGAGGATGTTATTTATCCCGCTGTATCTCAGGAGTGTTTTTGCTTGGATTTGTTTGGTACAGTAACTCTGACAGAAGCACATGTGTGAAAATCGTCTCCATGTTGCGAGAGGAAAACAAGAACAAGAAGCAAACGTGATGTTTCTAATGTCATACAGCGTTTGCAGTTCGCTCCTCGTTGAGTGCACCGCAACAACTCCAAACAATGTATTATTTATGTGTGTGTGATATTTTCTTCTGTTTCTAGATGGAGATGTACAAACGCTTCAGGCTACTTGCAGCGCTTCTAATGCACACATGCAAATGGTAGAAAATGAAGCTGAAAATGTTCGGAAATATGACTCAAAATGTTGCAAAAATATCTGTTTAAGCTTCATGTTTATTTATTTAGTTATTACCTCCGCCAATGAGGTTATGTATTCATTCATGTCTTACAGAAAAACAGATCTTGATGATTTTATTTATGTTATTACCCAAGAAACTAATGATTATATTATGGGTGATTAGAAGATGAGATCCTGTCTGGGGAAAAAAAAAAAAAAAATCCAGAAGGTCATTAATATTTATAATGGTGAAAATAAAAACAATAGCAACAGAGAATCACTAGGGGGCAGTAAAACTCTGCTGCTGCATATATGAGGTGAAGAAAATGAAGCAGTAGGTAGAAATGGAGCAAAATTAAATCAAAAATTAAACCAATGGTGATGTGCAAAAAACTGCAATACTGCCGACGGCCACTAGAGACTGAGTCAAAAATTCTATTCAATTTTTCCAGGTTATTGTGACGTCATTAGCTAAAGTCCACTCTTCTTCTCAGTGACCTGGTGCTCCATCTGAATCAGTAATATTTAGGGGCGTGGTTAGTTTGATCAAGACTCGCCTCCTCACTCCCCCCTTTATATCCAAATATGGTCGCTTCCGGCTCCAAATGACAAAAAAAGGCAATTTCCAAACTCCTGGTTTCAAAATGCCAGTGGCGGTGACAGTGATGTCGTGTTAGCTTCGTTTATGCTACAAACAGTCAAAGTGGAAACAGTGAAATGTTTCAGTTTAGTGAAGATGAGCCGAGGTACAAATGATGGATGGATGGTGTTTGCAGTGTTTTACTTCAACCTGAAAGATGCTGCACAGACCAGTGCAGAGTGCAGAGGATATCATGAGTTTCAGGGATGGTCTGCTCTCTTCTGTTGAAGGGTTTGACTGGAACATCTCACAAGCTGCAGGGTCTGTTCATTTGTTTTTTATGAAAGGTAAGTTCTCCAGAGAAGAGAGTCCATCCATCTGGGAATTAAGGAGAAGACTAAGATGAAGATGACAGTCTGACATTCAGCTACTGAGCCAGTGCCATCTGGACAGACAGGGAGAAGTATTTCCACTGACAACTGGTCCAGGAAGAAGTGCCAGCAGCAGCAGCAGCAGCAGCAGCAGCAGCAGCTCAGAGTTACACTCCAATAAGACGCTGGGAATTAGGCAGTAAGGTGCGTGGACAGGATGGGAGCAGGCGATGGACCATAAGCCCTCTTGTTCTCAGCTCTGATAGGTCAGACCTCATTGTGTCAAGTTCATGTTCCACTCAGTTTACATTGTCTCCTTCAGCCTCTCCAACTTCTTCTGCTGAGTAACTCTTCTGCTCTGTGTGCCTCAAAGGAAAAAGACTGTAAGACATCTTAAGCTCTAAGCGCTGGGAGGAGAGAGTCGTCACTGTTGTGACAGCCAGGTGCTGAAGGCGAGATACTCCAACAAGCATGGCGTGGCTCCACTTTCATCAAAGCAGGGGGAGAAGCCACCGCCGAGAGGCTCGACTGAGCAGTTACAAACAGACGGTTCAAAGAGTGTGAGTATTTTCAGCTCAAATTCACATCACTGTGACCGTGTTTAGTCCAGACAATGTGCTCCTGTCTAAAATATGAGCACAGGTACTTAAAGTGAGATGACACCGTCCCAGGAGGAGCGACCAGAGCTGACTCGATGATGAGAAGATGACAAAGTATCAGAGCCTGATGGCACAGCTAGGAGTGATGTACACAGTGTGTGCTCATCAAGGAAGGTCACACGGTCGTCGTTCCACAAACCCTGCAGTTTCCTGGCAGGCCTGGATTTACTGAGCAGGCAGCAGGACCGACCTCCCCGGGGAGACGGACCACCAGGAAGGAGCAGGGTGTGTGGGGCAGTCGCTCTGGGACCTGCTGCAGGATCATTTGTGAACGTCTCCCAGGGCGTCACAGATGTGCACAAACTGCAGCAGAGGCTGGAAACCGAGTGTTAGGATAGTTGTGGATGAAGAGGAGCCATCCGCAGAGTTTATATGTGGCCTGGACACAGTCCAAGGCCTGATCAATCCTCCTCTTGTCCAGCTGAGAGTGACTGATTTAAAAAGAGCTGATAAACACTGATCCTCAGATTACACTGATTATGTACCTCTCTGGATGAGCTAATGATTTACTGCTGTGCTCTGGAAACCAGTAGTTATGTCGTGTATAAAAACTAATTAACAAATAATTTGCATTATTATCTTTTGAAACCTTATTATCACACAAGCAAGAATTAATTAAGATGCAGGGAGAAAGAAATCTGCACGACAACAGATATTTCTGTTTCATGACATCCTGCACTTAGTCACACATTTGAATTTTTAATAGAAATAAAACTGATTTTTACATATTTTAATCACTTTCTAAAATGATTTTATTTGACAATTGTATCCACTTACATCACAATGTGTGATGATGTCATGCTGCTAAAATTAGCCCCGTTCGATTATAATTATAATTAAATGATTAAATACTTGATTAAAAAAATGTATATAATACTCATTAACTTAAATAAATGTAATTGGTGAAGTAATTTGTGTTGTTTAGCAAAGTGTTGTTCCTCCTGTAATATCTGCAGCTCAGATATTGTGACGTTGTGTATCACTGTGATCTCCAGCGTGTATCATCTTCATCTCTAACACATTGTTTTATAAGTTTCTATCTGAACTTTGGTGTGTGTGTTTTAAAGCTGCAGATATTTCCTGCAGTGTGTGCATTTGGCCACCAGGACAAAATGAGTCTGATATGAATCCAGAGTGAGTCTCATCAGAATCATCCTCCAAACATCAGTGAAATAAAATCAGCTGATGTGACGAGGATACGTCGGTGAACTCTCCACTTCTCAGCTTCTTCTTTTTGTTTCAGCTTCATCTTTAACTCCACATCTTCAGAGGTGGACAGGTTGAATCACTGACCGTCAGAGCGGTCAGGATGCGACACCTCGTCCTTCAGGAAGCTCCTGGTGCAGGACCCGGCTGCTCTCACACCCACCGGCTTCACTGTCCCTCCGTCCTGTCGTCCACACTGTGTGTTTTTGGGGATTGATGAATATGACAGAACAACACATTTATTTACATGATATGTTATTATTCTGCTGAACAGTTCATTATGGTGGACAGCTTTCTTGGATGATTTTTTTTTTGCTGTAACAAAGCACAGTCCACTTGTCATTATAACATATATCTCATGCATTTCACATGATTTAGGTCATCAGTTTGAATATATAATGCATAGGTGGAAAAAGCCATATATTCAGGAGCAAATGTTCATTATGCAGGAGCACCAGTCTGGCTTCATGTAGCAGTGGAGCTGTGCCGACTGTGCATCTTTACAATAAAAGAAAAGACTCAAACCTCCTGGAGCTTAAAGCTGAAAGCAAGACAACAATGAAATCAGCTAATAGATGTGTGTCAATACTGTGTTGTGGCCTTGAGAGCAGTTACGTTCATATTATTCACGGGAACAATGGATCCTACACAGGAAGCTGATTGCTCGACATGCCCAAGGTCAGATTGTCTTTCAGAAATTGAAAAAGTGTTTGGATTGAGGGAAACATGTGCGAAGGCGAAGGAGGTTTCAGCCTGATTCTCCTCTTACTTTGACTGTGAAATGAGACTGTGGCTGTGATGTTAAGAGTTCACATTGTCAGCTTTGAGTGCTGGAGGGGATTTTCAGCCATATCAAATGAACTGTTAAAGAGCCACAGACCCTTTTGTACTTGCTGCCAAAAGTATTTCGACAGATTAAGATTTGATCCTGTTATCGTCGTCTGTCGCCCAGTTTCCTGACGATTATTGTTGCAAACTGTTGGCTGGTAAAAATGGAAAACTGCCAGAAAAATGTCAAATAAATTACTTTTAGTTGATGAGCTGGTTGAACCTCAACACCACAATACAGTAAATACAGTATTGAAAACACTCGTCCTCTGGCTACAGCTTCAAATGTTGAAGCATCATTGTTGTGGGCTACAGTCGGTCGGGGTCACTCGCTGCGTCTCTCTGGTTTATTTGACTAATTTCTCCGAGTCACCGTGAGCCAGAGAGACAGCAGGTCGGAGACGGCGCCGGCTGAGGCCAACGACAACAGCGATTTCAGCAGAACGGGAAACAAAACAAGCAGAGCATTAATCTGATGCAGTGATGCTCTCTACCTGCGTATGACTGGTGTGTGTGTGTGAGTGTGTGTGTCGTCTCCACCGACTTTAATCTTTCTGTCATTGCTTGATCTTCTTGATGAAACTGTTTTGCTGTCGATTTTAGCTAAAGACTTGAACTTGACTTCACCTGATCAGTGTGTGAGTTTCTGTGCAGTTACATCTTTACGTGGATGCAGTTTGATGACTAATGAGACAATCCCAGTTTCTCTCCATGCTTTGCTGCCACTGGGGGGCAGAGGAGTCAGGAGGGTTTAAATCCTGCACATAAGAGTTTTAAAAGCTGCGAACCTTAAAAGAGTTTCTGTGTGATAATGCACTCTGACGTTGCTTTGAAGTGTCTCTGTAGCAATTTGAAATTCATTCAAGAAAATAAATCCAAACACTGAAACACTTTTCAAAAGACTTCTTCAGAGTTTTTTTTTCTGAACGTCGAGTGTTTGACAGTTGTCGTCATTGGTCTGATGGGAGCTTTACTGTAGGTAGAGAGAGGATTTTTTTTTAGTCTAATTGTGTTGTAATTAAATCCAGAGTTGACTGTAGGACCTGCGACACTGAGACTTCCACCGTGGAGCAACAAGAAAATAACAAAATACCAGCATCATGATTACAAACCAGACTTTATTTAACCAGGTCGGCTGAGCCTCTGCTCTCTTATCCCCGCGATGCCGAACACTTGGACACAGTCACGCCTGGAAGCTTCCCGGTACAACCACAGCCTCAGTCTGGGCCACTCAGCAGGATTAAGTTCTTTGCTCAAGGGCACCTCAAAGGTGGGTAACGAGTGAGGCCAACAAGTGTTCATTAACTCCCCCAGATGCCTCCTGCTTTAACCTTTGGGGCCACCCAGCTCATTAGGCTGCACTTTACAAGCTCAGGCTGAGCCCAGTAGATAAACTACACCACATATGCAAATTTATAACAATAAACCACAGTGGAAATATCCTCCACACATTCAAACTGCTGCTTTTTTTTTCATTTTGTGTAAATTGAGACAATGTTCAGTAAATTAAAATGTGTGATTAACTGTATTGATGTAAAAAAAGAAACGCCAACGCCGCCGTGAGGAGATAAAAAAAGGGAATTTCAGGCTACATTGTTACAGTCATCAGAGCTCGAGTTGCAACTGCTTTTAATTTATTTATACCCAGAGTCGTCCAAAAACGCAGTAAAGGCCACTGAATTAATAAAGGGCTATGAGCTTTTACCAGAGTTGTGAGAAGAGATGGCTGTGTTTATTTTAGCCGACTCGCTGCAGCTCTGACAGAACCAGGAGAGGAGAGTCAGCTCAGTCCCACCACGGCGCTCGTGCATTTTACAGTACATATGTTCCTGCACTGGGCTTGTTTGTTTTTCTGAGACGTTTTATACCATTGTCGCTGTCAGAAAAAAGGGTTTTCTGCAGCTGCAAGAGTGAGACGCTGAATTATAGAAGACTTTCAAGGTATGCAACCTGTGATGAAATATACAGGATATTTTCTTTTTCTTGTTTGTTTTGTTGTTTTTTTCTCTCCTGACATCAATATCCCTTCACTTCACTTCTGGTGTTTATGTGAAGTTAAGAGGACAAAGCTTTAAGTTGTTATGTCCTGTATCCACATGAGTGATAACACTGTCGCACAGCTACTGTTTGTCTTGGCTTAGTATATTTATTTTATCTCTAACTTTTTAGTATAGACCCATTTACTGTTAGTAAACAAAGAAGTATGCACACGCATTGTAGCAACGGGAGTATGGCGGCTAGCAAAGGCTTGTCAAGCTACTCTGGGTCATTATCAACAAAGTGGAGGACTATATACACACTGCAAACTGCACCTGTATGGCAGGGTAAGTATTATTGTGCTGATTTCACTTTCTTTGCCTTAACAGAAATGAACATGAACTGCTCAGATAACTTAACTGTGATGTATTAGGCTTTTGCACTTGCCGGTACCCGTAGTTAATGACGGGTATAAACGGAAGGTTGTCATGGCAACAGTTGTTGTGGTGTTGACGAGATAAAAACGTGATGTACGATGAAGCTCGGTTGTCAAGCCTCGTTAATATAACATAACAATCTAAACTGCCAGTGTCCAATATAAAAATGATAACAGGCTGATGGCATGTACCAAAACCGCGGCTAACGCTGCTAATGCTAACAGCTAGCTTCCACACTCACTAACGCTGCTAATGCTAACAGCTAGCTTCCACACTCACTAAGGAGTCTCTGCACAAGATAAAAAACACAACAACCAGACATTTTGATGGGCTAAATTTCCACGTGGTTCTTCCCAGAGAGGTGCAGACAATACCAGGTAAACAATGGGACATAGCA
>OOFC01025061.1:6702-30996 GCA_900323345.1 Pseudochromis fuscus | reverse complement strand
CTGTGAAACAACACATTTCACAACTTGGACTAATTCAACAAGACGTATACACCAACACACAGGGAGTGGCCTCGGAGATTTGATGCACTGCTGAACGTTGGTGGTGGTGACAGCTTATCTTATACTGAACTTAAAATAATATCTGTATATTGCTGGTGGGAATAAGACAGGGAGCGATGCAAAATATAAAAAAAATATAAAAAAACAAGTGCACAGACTCCACCGAGTTCAAGGTTAAAACAGAAGGTTGTGATTATTATTCAGCTTTTATGCCAAATCCAGACTCAGAGGTCAGCTGCTGGTCCACGGCCACGTCATCCTGAGGCTTTGATGTAAGGGAAATATGCAGTAACTAACTTTTTATTGCTATAAGAAGTGATATGAGCACATGTTATTATTTTTACAGTGTCTAATGCAAACTGAAGCACAATCCTCAACCTGCTAGAGGCAGCAAGGTAATTATCTTAATACTGTTTACTGCATTCACAGCAGAAAATTACCCCTCTGAAGTGACTAATCTGTCTGCTGCTCACATGACGCATGTTGTCGGAGTACACCGTTAAGATGGATTTTTCAAAATTATACCATTTTAATGAGCTGATAAGAGTGTAACAATAGACTTGGGCTGCGATTTGCTCGTCAGGCTGGCGAGCGCCTGAACGCTGCGACCACTGTGAGGGAGGAAGAAGAAATATTCACAGCTCATATATCTTAGAAATCCTTTCCCCCATGTTCTATAGGCAAAAGCTTTAATCCAGTGTTATCTCCGGTGCTCCTGAAGGACATGAAGAGGAGAAAATGGGGATATAAATATATATATATATATATATATATACAGCAAAGCACGACAAAGATAAATAACCTCTTACTCACATCATGTTCATCCTGAGGAGAAAAACCTCACTTTACCAGAACATCAGATTCACAGCATTAAGCTAATGTCACTAAAATCATTTTCACTTCTTCTTCGGCCCATTTTCACTTAATTTTCTGTGAATTTCCAATGAGCGCTTTTCATAGTCATTTCATGAAAAAAAGAAAAAAATCTGGATTAAATGCTTAAGTGACTAATAAGGAGTGAAGTGGCGTCTTAGATGTCCTGTTAGCAACACTCAGGAGCGTCAGCCTGGAAAAAGGTTTGTTCTGAGTTCCCCATTCATCACCTGAGCAAAGTATGAGTGCATGAACACAGTAAGTAAACTGATGTGTGCTTTGTTGTGGAAGCTAACGTTGTTTGGGCTTGAATTAAATGTTTATGTTGACCTGTAGACACTTGAACGCTAACCGCTAACCGCTAACCGCTAATCGCTAACGCTAATCGCTAATGCTAATCGCTAATGCTAATCGCTAACGCTAGCATTGTCTGGTCTGTGTGTGATCTTATATGACAGTGTTGATGGTGAATGATTGTTCTGACATTTCAGAGCTTAATAATTACAAAAATAATGTAGTGTGTTTGTTTCTAAAGTTATGACACTCCTTTAAGCTGTACGTTCAGATAACTACTGAAATTTAAGGTACTGAATTTGTTTTGGTTTATTGACACATTACGTGTATTATCCTGATTATTATTTCAGAAACCATATGACTGTTCAGACACTGGATCACTGTGTTGATATTAAAGAAGGAGATCCCTGTCTCATGTCCCCTGCAGATGAAAAATCCACCTGAAATTCACCAAGTAGATGAATCTACATATATCGTCCTTAATAAGGTTTACTGCAAACAGCACTCTCCCCCTTTATAAAAATCATTACAAGAGTAATAAAGTAGACTCAAACATTTACAGAGATGGTGAAAACCAAACTTTACTGCACCAGAAGGATTGGATGAGACTGATTAGTGATGAAGTGGTAACTAAATTGTAGACACTTATCCATGTTAATATGAATATGATGTGTTAGCTCTGTGGTGAATTTGAGTCATGTCCTTGTTTCATTGACATTTCATTACATATCTGTTCAACACCAGTTGTTTTGCTTTTGGATTTGAAGAAATATGAAAGGTAATTATTGTTTTTGCTCCTGAAATAGACACAGACATGAAAAAAACACCAAAAATATATATTTAAATTTTCCTGAATACATTTTTTAAGCATGCTAATTCTGCAGAATGATTTGACCTTTCTATTTATACTGCCCCAAAGTACTTCTTTGCTTCGAGTGCTTCTGTTCTTAAGTGTGTGATTCAGTGTTAGATTCAGTGGAGCTATAATTCCTTTTCATGTAAGGGCTCAGAGCTTTGAAGGCGTTGTACCTGCTCTCCTTCAGTGAAGACTCTGTTCCCGTAACTCCAGGAGATGGTGGGCGTGGGATCGCCTGAGGCCTCGCAGGTCAGGGTGACTTCCTCGTCGAACTCTAAGGCAGTTTGGTTGTTCAAGTAGGTAATCTTGGGTTGCACTGGAGACAAAACAGAAGGTATTTTTGAATACACAGCTTTCCAAACAGTGATACTGCAAAAATATCAACTCAAGGTGTTTTGTAAGTTGCTAGTGTCTAATAACAATTTAAAGCTGTGACATTGTCCTTGTAAAGCTGTATTCATTCAGCTTTTTATGAGCACTTGTGGACGGCAAAAAATTACCTCATGACAAGGACACTTCTTCAAGAACATACTTTCAAATATTCTTTTACCTTGTTTTTGGTCCACGCCAGCATCAAGAATTAAATCAGTGATAGATGCTCAATGTTCATTAGTGACGAAGGACTTTTATATTTTTGAACAGCTGGATTTGGATCATGGACTGTGGATTGAAATGAAACAACGGGGTCTCAAGCATGAGGCCAAGGCAGAAGTTCAAAAAGTGCAATACCACCAATGACCACTAGAGGCTGGCTCCAAAAATAAAAAAACTGGTTCCAATTGATTTCAGTTGAAAAATCGTAATTTTCATTCATGAAATCGTATGTCATTACCTAAAGTCAACTCTTCTCATATTTCAGGAAGTGGTTACTTTGATTGACAGGTCTGTTCTCCACTGATTTACAGGTGATTTGGTGGCTCATTCACCGGTGAACTTGAGTCTCAAACACATTGCACAGCATCCTCAGGTTCAAGGGTCAGACCCACCTACTCACTTCTCCCTTCATATCCAAATATGGTCACTTCTGGTTCCAAAAAAACAACATGGCGACGTTAAAATTCCAAGGTGATTTTGTCTTCTTAGCTTTGTCCAATCTCTAAACAGTCTATGATTTGGATGTTGCCGACATCACACCGCAAACAACTAGCTAGAAAAAAAAGGATGAAAAACTAGCTACTGGTTGTAATTTCCATCAGCATGATTGACACCTTCCACATCGCACAGTCATTTAATCCATCGCTGATATTGAACATACAACAGCTGTTAGACATTTTTTTTTGCATTAATGTAGTTGAGTACAGAGATAGGCTTCATTAGAGCTGTGGTTTCATACCCCATTGACCTATAACAGAGCCACAAGCACATGATTACATAATTTCCTCATGAAGAGAAACTCTAGTGGGGATATATCTTTGAAAGTCCTAAGGGGTGGCTTAATTAGTTTTCAATAGGACACGCTGTATACTTCACGCTGTGTACCCCGACACCCGACCACTAGAAAAGCTGTAGTGGAGTGTACAGCAAATGTCAATAAGTACAACAGAAAAGGCCAGAGAGAGAGAGAGACAGGAAAAAAAAAACAGCTGCAATGTTCTTTACGCCATTGTAAGCGAATGGAGTTATTCTCTTACCGAACACGTTCAGGCTGACTTCCTCGGTTTTCTCTCCTGCCTTGTTCTTGGCGATGCAAGTGTAATCTCCTTCATCCACTTTCTTGACATCTTTTATTACCAATTCCGAGCCATCCTCGTTCAGGCTGTACTTATCACCCATTTCAAGGACAACGTTGTTACTGTAGCACAGAGGGGGAAACAGAGGGAGAAGACAAGGGTTCAACATCACCAGCGTTTGCTTACACAACTTCAGGAAGCCTACAAATAAGTTTCTTAAGATCCTGACAATGGACTGTTCAGGTCTTGTTTTAGATCTCACAAGAAGCTCGGTCCACAACAATGACTGGAAGCTCCATGTCCACAGCTTCTGGTTTCAGTTCTGGGAAATTCATTTAGTCCTGATTATATGTATTGTAATATTATATGGCATATAATACAGTATATATGGGTGGTAGTGACGCAGTGGGTTGTGACTTGGGTTGGGAACCAGAGGGTCGCTGGTTCAAGTCCCAGCGAAATAATACCAAAAAGACAGAGTGTGGACTGGTGGCCTGAGAGGTGTCCGTCCACCTCCATTGCTCTGCTGAGGTGCCCTTGAGCAAGGCAGCAACACCCCCCCATTACAATGAAAATGTATGTAAAATGTATGTGTGTGTATGTATATATGGTTAATAACATTGTATAAAGGGGTTGTGTATGTAATGTTGTATAAATATACAATGTATATATGTTTATTTCTATATTGTGCTACAAATAGTTTGAAAACAATCATAAAACTGTGTCAATGCAAAGAAAGATATTGTTTACAGCTAATTTTTTAAGAGTAATGGAGGTGAGAGTAAATAAGTTTTACTTCTTCTCACTTCTTTTTGAATATGTGCATTTTCTTTTTCTTATTGTTTGTTTGTTTCTCTTCATCTGTTGTTTTTGCATTTTCTCCATGAAGTTGTTTATTTGGACATCGAAATAAACCTTATCATCATCATCATCACCATCATCAGCATCATCGTCATCATCATCGTCATCATCAGCATCATCACCATCATCGTCATCATCATCGTCATCATCAGCATCATCACCATCATCGTCATCATCATCGTCATCATAAGCATCATCATCACCATCATCGTCATCATCATCATCATCACCATCATCATCATCACCATCATCATCATCATCATCATCATCATCTTCATCAGTACCATCATCGTCATCATCATCTTCTCCATTATCATCATCATAATCTTCCTCTCCATCATCATCATCAACATCTCCATTACCATCATTTCCCTTGTCAGTCAGAGCCTTCCTCCTCCACCTGTCCCTCCTCTTCACTCCCTTGCCTCTCAGTTTTTCCTGCTCTGATCCTGATCATGTTTTCGACCTCGCTGTGTTACTGGATCACACCTCGCTCTGCTCCTTTGTACTTTTCTCTTGCCTGCTTGGATTTGTGTAACCTTGTTTTTAACATCTGTCTTCAGAGCTGTGCTCTGGGGAAGTGTGACAGCCTCTGTTCTCCTTTAGCCTCACATCTTTAGGCCGTGCACCATTTGGATGATGATGCATGTTTTTATTGTTTTTCTGTAAATCAACACAAAAAACCCTTTGACTTATGAAAAGAAGACCTTCACCAGAGGTGAGAATCCTGTTTGTAGAGGATGAAGAGTTTGTATGCCGGGTGGAGAGTAGCAGCATTCCTGCAGTATTTTGCAGGCAGACAGTGAATGACAGCCCTGTCAGCAGCCCCAGGAAACCAGAACAAATAGAGCTTTACCCCCATGTTTTTTTACCGCCTGATCCATCTGTCCTCGCAACAACCTCACTGCCTGTCTTTACCCTTCTTCTGGCCAGGAACTGCATCTTCCTCGGCTTCAACGCCCACATCACAAACCAGCTTTGCAGCATGGAAGACAGCTGTGAGCGGGATCTGAGTTCAACGCTCATATTTACTCACATCTCCGCAAAATGCTTTATTTAAGGGCTGCTGCTGTGTGACGACGACGGCGCATACACCACGACGTCAATGTCAAAATACACTGAGAGTAAATGACTGTTGGTGATTGGTCCAGCTTGTCAGTGGTGA
Organism: Pseudochromis fuscus; assembly: GCA_900323345.1. Classification (NCBI taxonomy): domain Eukaryota; kingdom Metazoa; phylum Chordata; class Actinopteri; family Pseudochromidae; genus Pseudochromis; species Pseudochromis fuscus. The sequence goes on along the minus strand of OOFC01025061.1, from coordinate 25,217 downwards.
TCAAGCGTCACAGATTCAGATCAGATAGTTGAAAGTAGCCTGTGATGTACTGTATCAGATGAGGCCTTACATCCATCACTGGGTTTGTGTGTAAAATCATTTCTGTTGTCGATGATGTTGCACTCTTCTCATTTTCAGCTTCATATCTGTGTCCTCCGAGGCCAAGTGGTAGCTTTGCTGTAGTCTATGTACCTTAATGTGTACTGTGAGGTGGTAACCTGTGACATTAGTAACTGCTACTGACAAATGTTGCATTACTCATGAAGGGCAATGAAGTTTTTTTTACATGAGAGTGAATGGGGAGAATCGTCAACTTAGCTTCAGAAACTTTTCCTACTCTTCTACCACTTCTACTTCTACTATTTCTATTTTTCTCGTATTTCACTTTTTTTGCTGTCTTTGTTTTATTTTTTCTACAACTACTTTTTCTCCCATTTCTACAGTTGTTTTTTACTTTTCTATTTCTACTTTTTTTCTGCAGCTTTTTTGTAATATTTATACTTTATGTTTTTCTGCTACTTTTACTTTTTCTACTATTTTGACTTTTTCTACAATTTATACTATTCTACTTTTGTACAGATTTGTCTACTTTTCTACTCTTTCTACTTCTGTACAATTTCTTATTTTTTCTACTTATCTATTTCTATTTCTCTGATATTCACACTTTTTCTAGTATTTCTACTGTTCTACCAATTCTACTTTTCCTTCTATGTCTATTTTTCTAGTATTTCTATGACTTCTACCTCTTCAACCGTTGAAGCAGTTCTCTGCAAATTATTTCATAATTGACAGGCATTTTCTGCAGGAAATGCATTTTCTAGTTACTTATTAATTTCAAAGATGATGTGTGAAAGATGGAAAGTAAACTGTAAAATGTAATTTTAAGATGTCAGAAACATATTACATCCTAATTTCCTATCTTTCATTGCTCATGTTGTACAACAATAAGTCCTAATATAGGTAGTATTTTGTCTTCTCTGCCCAAAAATATATCCCAGCTCATTATGTGAGTTTGGTTTATTGATTTTAAAGTGATTTCTTAGAGCCCAGGATTGGCAGATGGTTTTTATTTAACCCCAATTAAGCAACATGATAATCAGAATCTAATTATTATTGGGAAAATGTCATTTCTGCTGGAGTATGGGCTGCAGAATTAAATTAATTTTAATAAACAAAGCCAAATAAATACAAATACGATGCCCACTTATCGTATATTTGTTCTACCTGCTTGACTCTCATGAGCTTCCACAGTAGCTTCATCTGATGTCGCTACATATGACCATTATTTATTCATTACATTGGTTTTACACTTATTACCAGAAAGCATTGACAAAAAACTTGCTTTCAAAAAACTTCATTTTCACCTTTTAACGTGAATTCAAACACAGATGGTACAACCAGGTGCAGATTTACTATAAGTTTGAACATCGTGCAGCAGTGCCGGTTATACAACCACATTACCACATCAAAATAATATGAAATTTAAATGGTGTATGCAGAGTGGAAACAACCGTCATCAAAACTGTTTTTTTTTTATTTTGTGCACTTGTTATGGTCGTGCAGATTTAAATATATGTAAATCTCATCATTTCTCCCATGCAACAGTTTGTATATTTATGCTGTATTTACAAAAGCCAAATCCCAGAAATGTATGGTGTGTATCTGCAGACTTTTAAAGAGTTTGGCGACAAATCTGTGACAATGAGGCAGCAAGAGACAGAAGAAGAGAACATCCTTTTATCTCAGAGTTGATCACAAGGCGCCATTTAAAAACAGGCACAAAGCAGGCACCCCTGGTGGATTCACTAAACCTGAAACATGCAATTTGCACTTCCACTTGGTGTTGAAGGGCCCTTTTTGTGAGGCTTGTTTGGAGGACAACTTGATTTGCATATATTTTAAAACAACAGTATGCTCTTATTGTTCATCAGTATGTGTTTCAGCACTTCACAACTTTTTTTTTTACCAGCTAAAAACATGATGACTCAAGTCTTAAATTGTTTCAAACCCACGGTAATTTGGATGCTGGTGCAACCTTGACATAATCAGGCCCACAACAACAACAACAACAACAACAAGCTCCTAATGGTTTAAAATAATTACACGCGTTACACAACCTTTCCCGGATGATGCATCTTTGCACACTGTCTCCTCTGACCACTGCGTACAGTCTTATTTCCTCTGTGTCACACTGAGCATTGTTACTGTGCTGCTGGAGAGAGAGGACTAACATATAGCCTGACAACTGCTCTGAAAAACTGTCCACCTGATTACTCCACAGCCCTCCGATCCATTCCTGATATGCACTCTGGAGAGCATCCTGTTACCCAAGGGCATCCTTACCCTTTTAGAAGTGCCACTGATAAAACTCAACCCGGTCCTGCACAGAAGATATAAAAACTTTTTGATGAGGAAGGTTTGCAACTAATTGAAGAGCTCCTGGAATTAAATATTGCTAAGGACGACCATTATTATGAACGAACCGAGTACTATCCCATCAGACAATTCAAATTTCTATTTTGCTTTTGCAGTTGTTATTCCCAGCTTTTGGAGATTTAGGTAAAAATTGGTAAAGGAAGTGAAAATATCCCCTTTCTTTTACACTGAACACTTGTAAAATTGATGAACACTGTACAAACTTACAGTATGAAAAAGACTGATTTCAAAAGCCCTGGTGTAATAGTTTTACATTACAGTACATCATTCATCTACATCCTCATCTTATCAGGCTGCTTTTATCTGTTCAGCAAAGTACCTCAAGAAAAAAAAAAAAAAAGATAAATCTTTCATCCCATCTTGATGTACGCTTTCAGTATTTTTAGTTACTTTGTCTTTGAAGTTGTTGAAGAGGCGACGTGGTGGTTTCCTAAGCACCGTTCATATCAATATTCATTATTTTTCCCCATCTTTGCTTTGCCTAATATTGTTTCCCTTTGAGGTCGAGAACAAGAGCTTCAAAAAAAATCCCCAACAGTTTCAGTTGGATCTCCTCTTAATCTGATTAGTGATACATCAAAATAAACCTGAGTCATCAAAAGAGAGAAATAACAGCAGTGAGTAACGTACTGTGCCCAGGTAACAGAGGGTTCGGGGAAGCCGTCTGCGTCGCAGGCCAACAAGGCAGAGCTGCCGATGTCTGCTGTGGCGTTGACCTCTGACTGCCGGGCACGGATGGTGGGAAGCACTGAAACAGAAATATGAAAAAACATGTTACAAGATACATTTAAATGATGAGAAATAGTGGATTTTAAAGCTGCAGTAACAAGCTGTAAACATTTATGCAGACCTTGAATATGAGATATGAGACTTTTTCTTATGAATAAATATCTGTCAGCTCCAGGTAAATCTTTCTGTTTTGCAGTATATTGGAGTTTTAAATTTGTGCCAATATTTTGCTTGAACACACTCAGTAATGTTATAACAGCAAAGCAGCTTGAAGACCTTGTTGAAGCCAATAATGTAATAACAGCCGATAACGTAATAAATTTGCCCTTTTTGAAACGTAATAGGCCAATAACGTAATAAAAGTCCTCAACCGATAACGTAATAACTTTTGGCCAATAATGTAATAATTTATTATGTTATTGGCTGCTTATTAGGTTATTGGCCTGGTAAAAGAAAAATAAACTTCGCAAATGTAATAACTGAGCCAATAACGTAATAAATCATTACGTACTTAGCCAAAAGTTATTACGTTATCGGTTCAGGACTTTTGGCCAGTTATTACGTTATTGACCAGATATTACGTTATTGGCCTATTACATTTCAATAAGGGCAAATTTATTACATTATCGGCTGTTATTACGTTATCAGATGTTATTACATTATTGGCTTCAACAGACCTCTTATTTAGCAATGATAACCACAATTATTATACTAGACACATTACAGATTTTAAAGATTTTACCTAAAGTAAGATCAAAGAGCATTAAGACAACTTTCACCAGAAATAATATTCATCAGTATTAAAACATTTTTTTATCAAATAAAATGCACTGAAACGTAATTGCTGGAGGTGTTGTACGTATTTGTATAACTGTGCTAAGAATGTACTGATGACATCAGTACATCCCATCAATAAACGATAAACTCTGGTATTTATGCACATGACACCAACCAATCCTTCATCAAAGTTCATTCAAGAAGTTGAGAACTTGTTGTCAGTGTGTAATTACTCTCTTTGCCAGAAGAGGGAGATCAAAGGTCTGGAGGTATAAATGTGTCATTGCACAGATTTCACTCTGTTTTTGCTCGTTTTTGTCAATTCGTGAAGCAGATATCTCAGTAGCTGCTGTGCTCTATGTTCATCAGCTAAATGCTAACGGTGTCTGTTTAACATCTGGTTCTTTAACTTTCACTAAAACACAGCTGCACCTACAAACAACACCATCGGAGACTGAACCAGATCAGTACAGTTTGTGGTGACTCAGGAACAAGACAAGTTGCTTCATGTGATAATTCCCAGTAGGTTTATTTCCTAATTCAAGTCGTCATTTGACACCTTGGTAGTTTCACTGCTTTAAATCAATAACTTTGCATTACTGGGTGAGTACATTCTTGATTTGCTATTGTCCACTGTGGCTGATATATACTTAAAGACCAGTCAGCTGGACTTGAATCAATTCTCTAATACCAGTGGTCCTTCCAGGAAAACCTTGTTGTACTGGTTACCTAACAAAGACAAGACCTGCAGAAAGTTGGTGCAATCACAGTACAATTTATAAGCTGTAGCCTCCTATTACAGGAAGAAAAAACAACCTGGAGTGAAAATGAGATTTTGTCATGAAAATGTCTCTAGAAAAATACTTCTTCATTCTCCACAATTCATCTTATAGTATGTCACAAGGCAAGGCAGATATTTTGAAGTTACATTGTTTCCTAAACCACCGACATCCATAACAAAAATGATTTAATGTTCAGGACTAAAAAGTGAAGCAACTGATCTCATCATCAGAATAAAAACAGTGCAGGGACAATCTCTTTGATTTCAAGGTCATCATTACTGTACGACCACGTTATGCATAAACAGACCTGCGATGAACCACGGGTGCATCATTAGGAGTGTGGACGGTGACATAGACGCAGTACTTACCATTAACAATGACCTTCATCATCCTGAAGTCAATTTCTCCCCTGGCCATGACACGAGCCTCACAATTGTACATGCCCTCATCTGTCTTCTTGATGCCGCGTATCTGCAGGTGGCCATTACTCATGTACCTGAATCGCACTAAAACAGAGGAAGCAGAGGAGAAGAAAGTCGACCTGTCACATACATTTTCAGGATATTCAAGCTGCAAAGATCATACCCACACAACAAAAGAGTAGATTTAAATTTCTCAATGGAAGATGGAGAATAATCTGTTTATTCCTGTTCCCTCAGATTCTTGTCAGTGAATCACAATAAGCCAAGAGGAGCACAGATTAAAGACGGTCAAAGAAATTTTTAAGTTTTAAGGAAACTAAAGTATTAAATTCTGCATAATTATTCTATGACTCTGAATATGAAGCTTTGACAGCTCTGTTGTGAAGCTCAGACAGAAGATCCAATTATCTCTGGTAATCACATAGCTGCAACAACACAGAAAAAAATGGCGTGACACTTCCTATGTTTTTAACAATGTTTTACAGCAAGCGTGGAGCCTGCACCTCTAATTAAACAGCACACTGTAGCAGAGCGAACCTCACAACAGGTGCTGCTTCTCACAGGAAACAGCTTCCAGGATTTATTCAATTTCAGGCCTCAGACCTCCTCAGACGCAAGTTAAGCAGCTGAGTCACTGTTTGTCCTTTTATGTCCTAGCTTGAGAAACTAAGGCACTTCTCCAAAATTTGTGGCCAGCCAGTGTGTAGTCGAAGAGTCACAGGATTAAAAAATGTGGCAATTTGCTGTTTACTTATTAACTTGCACAGAACAGTTAATTCCTGAAGCTTCTCTGCAGGAAATCGCTGGAACAAGTTTAATTTTCAATAAACTAAAGAAACCCTGTGTGCTGTTGAAACACTTTGATGCATGTAATGATGGATGGTACTTGTTGTACTTGAGTATTTCAGCTATAAATTCTACTCTCCTGTTACATTTCAGAAGAAAATATACCGTATTTTCCAGACTATTGAGCGCACCTGTCTATACGCCGCCATTGAATTTATTCAAACAGTTTCATGTGGTCCACTCTGACTGGGTCTGATGTGACGACGCTAAATGTATCAGCGGCATGGAGCTTGCTAGCTTGTAAAAAGTCAGCGAGCTTCGTGCCACCGATACGGAGCCACACCGGTGTTTAAGTTCAAAACGTTGGAAAAAAGTAGCGGCTTATAGTCCGGAAAATACGGTAATTATTTCTGTCAGGAGGTGGAGAACAAAACAGAGCTAAAAGGAAAGGAAATGTTTTTACACTTGCTTGTCCAATAACTCGGTTTCAGATCATAGTTAATATTATGTTCAATATCTTCTGAAATGATAACAGTTAGATACGACTTTTGAAGTAAAGTACAACTTTCAAAGGCTTTTGAAACAAAACTGTTCAGCTTTATATAAGACTCCATGTGAGGCTGTTCACACTTTGTTTTAATATACATCTCTGGTGAGTGGATCACAAGTGGACAGCGCTACATGCAAGTGTAAATGGCCACCAAGACACATTAAGATCCGATCACTCAAACCACATGTGGAGGTGGTCTGGGATGCATTGGACCACAAATCTTAACAGAAAAAACATCATCAATGCAGGATCGAAAACCACTGCTGCTCTGTTCCTCGTTAGCGTACTGGACAGTATCTCTGGCTGTCCTGAGGAAGACTGGCGACAGGGAGATTTACAGTCTGGGAATTTCTTATTCAACAATTTCCTTGGGGATTAATAAACTTCTGTCTTATCTTTTCTTGCATCTCGTCTCCTTCGTGTCGCCAAGCCCTCACTTGTAAATGACTGTGTCCTCGCACCAGAACACTTTGCCTTCTCCTCTCTTTTAGCTAACTGTGCTCACTGTTTACAACACCTGGTGCTCTTCTGTGGGCGGACCCTGATGTTGCCATAGTGACATATGAACACAAGTGGTCAGCAGGATGGTTTGGATGTGAATACAGGGGTAAACAAAGATGTGAGACGCATTTTAAAACCATGTGTAAATAGGGCCTTTGAGTGTCGAGGTCTCTGCACAGTTGAGATGTAAAAATGTGATATTTTCAGCTTCAGCCTCAGATGTAGTTTACTATTGGTTGTACCATTGAAATAAACAGGAGGAGATCCCATTAAATTGCATTTGTTAGTTGGAGATCAAATGAGTTAAAATGCTCCTGATCGGCGTTCAGAAGGTCAGCGAAGGGTTGTGAAAGCTAAGACAACTGAGGTTATAGTCGACTCGAACTTTGACCACACGATGGTCGCACTAATTTTCAGTGTAGCCCTAGCAGTGGCCAAAATGACTCCTCATCAGCAGGCCGTATTCTCCTTTTAGAGCCCGACCTGGTTCCAACGTCAACAATCCACAAACCTCTCTAACCTAACTCTTTATGGGAAAAGAAGTACGTCAGGCCACAGAGTACAAGGTTTGGTGGACAGTGGTGACGACTTTAAACACACAGAGAGACAAAGAGGAGAGGACGAGGCCTGTGTTACTTTTATTTCTCTAATTTTGCTACAGATTCCTTCGTTTATTCTCCCACAGCAGTTGTAAATCTTTCATTTGCAGTTAATATTTGCACTGGCAGTGGTGTGGACGGAGAGATATTTTGGTTTTAACTGCAGCGAGGAAAGATTTAAACAACCTGGACTGATGACTCGTGGCCTTAATCGATACCTTGGCAGGAGGGTTGTAAAACTGAAGTTGCACCGTGCGGTTTTGCTTCCTTCAAACTTCCCACTGGTCCGGTTGACTTCTGGCTTGGTGTATTTTTCTGCTTCCTCCTTAGCACTCCTGAACTTTTTTACGCCTCAACACTTAACCTCCCGACTCTCTCATCCCTGAATTATCTTTTCCCCGTTCACTCTCCACCTCTGTCCCGACTTTCAGTGCCACCGTGGCTCCTGTTTTTTTTTTTTTTTCTACCATCTTGGTTGTTTTCCAGCCCCAGGACGTCTGGTCGTTTCTCTCTCTGTAATCTGTCTTTTATTTGTCTCCGTTACTCATGAACTCCTTCTTTCATCCCCTGTCAGTCTTCCCCCCCTCTCTTTTTCAGCTGTCTGCTTGTCCAGTTTTGGCTGATCAAAGCCATGTAGCAGCTAGAGCCTGGTCTTTCAAGTGTGTGGCCACGTGTGTTTGTATGAAGCCTGTTTCTCAGCAGGGTGGAAAAACCTCTCGCAGAGGTTTTAAACTCTGAAAGCCAGACTAATGAAGGGGGTTTTGGTCTCATTAACATCATAGAAGTGATTTACTTTTAGTGGCAAAGTTGACAGTTTTGTGTTTGCTTTACTTGAAACTCCACTTTTATCTATTTTCTGAGCTTCTAGTGTGTGTGTGTGTGTGTGTCTGCTACATTTCCCTGTCGAACAGCTGTCTGCCACTGTGCTCTACATTTGCTCAGCACTACTTTGTTTCTCCACATCCTCAAATTCACACTGACCAGTTTTCTCTACCTCCTTTGATTTAACTCTGCTCCTCTTTGTCTTTTGATCATCACTAAAAATCTGATTACCGACTATTGAGCGCACCTGTCTATAAGCCGCTATTGAATTTATTTGAACAGTTTCATGTGATCCACTCTGACCGGGTCTGATGTGACGAGGCTAAATGTATCGGCGGCACGGAGCTTGCTAGCTTGTAAAAAGCTAACGAGCTTCGTGCCGCCGATACATGAGCCACACCGGTGTTTAAGCCGCAGGGTTCAAAGCATCGGAAAAAAGTAGCGGCTTATAGTCCGGAAAATACGGTAATCAAGGTCATCTGGCTTTTCCATCCATCTATAAACTCTGCAAGTCACTGGAGGAAGCTTAGACTGAAACCCCATGCTTATTGGTGCAAACTTCCATTGTTGTCTATCATCATGATGACTTAGAAAATGGACAAAGCAAGTGGGCCTTCAAAAATTAGGCCAATGTGGGAGTCATGAGCTTCCTTCGTATCCAAATATGGTCACTTCTGGCTCCAAACAACCAACATGGCGACGTTCAGCTACCGATCTCTTCCACAAACCAATGAGTGGCGTCAAACTTGCTTCGTCCATTTCTATATACAGTGACATGGCCTCAGTACTTCGTTACCACATCCACCTGCTATAAATCCACAGTAGAGAACCAATTCTGTATCAGTCCGCCACTGAAACTAGTCCCCGACAAATGTGCTACTCGCTCTTGGCTGTAGTAACATCTGCTAGAAACTACAGTGCCCAGCTGTTTTCAGGAACATGCTACAAACACAATTATACATTTGTGACTTGATGTGAAGTAATTATGTCATCAGTAGAAACACATGTCCTGTAGGCTGAGTGCCACAGACAGTAAAAGAAGAAGTACTGAGAGTCGGACACACACGCTCTTGGATTATCGACAATAAGAAAAAATAAAGAAAATAAACCTAAATTAAATTTTAAGACAGAACAACCGAGATTCATCAAGAATTCCTTTACGGTGCCGTATCACTGCTACCCAGCTTCTGCCAATGATATGGGCTGGGATACATGTGTGCATCCATGTTATTAATGCCATACTCTGTGTGGAGCCGTCCAAACATTAACATGGGGTGGATCGTTTGATTAAAGTGCATATTGTACTATACTGTATTTAATAGTTGAGTATGGTAAGGCGGGCTCTCAATGTTAGCTCACAACTTGCATGGTTGTTTTGTTTGCATTGGTGTGTGGATGTGTGGTGTGAAAATTGCAATTCAACTAATTTACCATTGCATGATTAAAAAAGGTGCTACATTTAAGCACAGTCCACTTACCCTTCGATTACTTCTGCAAAAACATGCTCGAAGACTCCCATGAGGTTTCCATCTATCCCTCCATGCCCAGCTGTTTGCCATCAGTACAGTATATAATGCTATCTATCACCATCTTCACCCACTAACCCAGCTCTCCTCGACCCTCCTCCCCTGAACCCAGACAGGTCTCTGAGCTAGACTAAAGACAGGTTTATCGGTCAAACGTCCTGCTTTCCATCTGCCAGACCCCATTCACATCCAGGCATGCCTTTCATCCACGTTTATAAGAGCTGAACAACAACAGGCTCCCAAGAGGTCACTGTAGGTCACTGGAAATTCTCAGAACTGTTTTTCACTGCTCGGAGGGGGGAAGGGATTCAGACCATCAAAAAGGACTCGTGCAGGTCCAAAAACCTTAGACAACCTAGGAAGTCCTGGGAGGAGCTGTGACACAGATGAGGTCCAACCTGTTTATCCACTGAAGGAGTCAATGTGTTTACTGAATTATACATCCCATCAAAGAAATTACATTGGACTGGAGATCATTGACAAGTGGCACAGATTGCTTTCAGTCCTCAGAGTGCAATTAGTACCGTGTCTTTTCTTGGAAAAATACACAACTCGCCTGAAACCATAAAATGTCACAGTCTGAACTGGCAGGTTGTGTTTTTTCCATTTCCATTTGTTCACATTCATGTGTCCTACACTGGCCTCCATGTCCTGCTGTGTTTGGTAACACAATCACACCTACAGATTGTTTTTTTCCCTCTGTTTCCTAACCACTGTGGAAAACTTTTGTATTTGGTTCATTTGGGTTCAAATTGCTCAATTACAAGTCAAACGGGGCCTGTAAACAAAAGTCACACAACTCACCAGGCAGCTCTTACACTGGACGCAGTTTTTGGCAAATGCGACAAGTCATTCCAGTTTCTGTAGCCCTAAGAAGAATGTGAGTATCACTGAGCTTGAAAATATGTCTCCTTTAGCTCATAGTCCCTTGAGTTTTGTGGTTGTTTCCCGTTGGTTCAAATTACATTCTCACTTCTAACGAACCGCCTCACAGTTTGCGGGCGGTTCGATGACGTTATTTGGTGTGAACCCGAGTTCAAATGACATCACTCTGGTCAAACAAACCGAGATCTGAGAGGAAATGCTTCAGACAAAATAAACTGATCCAGATATGTCTAACGTGAACTGCAGCATTACACCCAGCAGCTGATAGACTCACATTTTCTGTGTGTGTGTTGTTTTGTTTCAGGGTGATTTATCTCCAAGTGAGCATGAACGATGGCCTGTCGTTCATCAGCAGCAACGTTCACATCACCACCACAGAGTGTGTAAGTGGAAGCTTCACGTATATACACCCTCTCAATCTGCATATGTACAACTATAGACTGTATATAGACACAAAGGAAGCAATGCAAAGGGGAAAGAAGTGTCATACCACTGATGGCCACTAGATGCTGGCTCCATTGACTTTAGTTAAAAAATTCTCATTTGCAATCCTGAAATACTCAGTCAATACATTTTATTCAGAAGTTATTCTGATGTTATTAACTAAATTCAACTCTTCTTCTCAGTGATCTGGTCCATCTGAAAATAAAAATCATCATTACGTAGATATTAGTCTTCAGAAAGAGGAATATTTAGGGGCTTGGTTAGTTTTGATTGACAACAAGATCAGCCCCAAACTCGAGTTTCGTGCACATTGGCCAGTGTGATCAGGTTCAAGGGTTAGACCCGCCTCCTCACTCTTCCCTTCATATCCAAATATGGTCATATCTGGCTCCAAACCACCATGATGCCAACAAGTGATGTCACGTTAGCTTCCTCCATATTATAAACAGTCTATGTGTATAACAGTATTCTTTAAATGTGTTCCCGTAATATCCAGCTAAGTGCAGCACATCAGCAAAACATGAGTTCAAACCTCTGCCAAGGAGTAATCCAGCTGTAGTGATGCTGTAGCCTGGACACTGTTGCCCTCATGTAGTGAAATTGCGAAATTTGCCCATTGTAAGAGATTATAATGGGATAAGGAGTTTCTGGATCCCACACTCGGATCTTGCTCAAAATTGGTTCATCTGTTCCTTGGGTTATACCCAAAGACAATTCTGTAATGTTGCTAACAAACTAACTAACACAGGCAAAAACATAACTGTGATGGAGGTAAATAAAAAATACAGTGAACCCGATAGAAAGGGCAGGTTGAACTTTATTTGAGTGTAACGATCTTTAAATGGCCTTGTGTCCGTCTGTCAGTTCAGTAACTTTTTATCAGCATTCACAATCAGGAATTTACTTTTGATATATAATATGTTTAATAATATATTGAAAGGGGTTTTTCATTTCTTGCTGTATTGGATTCCTTCTACTACTTCTGTCAAACCTCTTTTCCAGTTGTTTTGTTCTCCGCAGTGAGTTCCCTCACTCCCCTTTATCTCTTTCATCTTCCCTTTCTCAATTTTGTTATTTTCCCCTTTTTCGAAGAGCCAAACCACAGGGGTTGGTAGCAGCAATCCACCCAAAAAAAGACCTTCTGTACCCCCCAAGGTAGAGAGGGAGTACAGCAGGTCAGAGAAGCAGGTTCGCGACCGTGAAGGTCCTCGTTCAATGTCAACAATTCGGCTATGAAAGTTAAAGAGAAGTACGCCGTGTTCAATCCATCTTTTGGAGGTGTTTGCGTTTAACTGTGAGTGTGAAGAAGGGCAGTGGTTCGAACCCTCAAAAACCAGAAGAAAAAAAGGATCAATTCAGGATAATTTCAAGTAATTTAACAAAATAAAAGACGTGTGTTGGAACATATGGAGGCGGGGGGCCACAGTGGAATCCCACCCAACCAAAAAGAAACCCTTTGAAGCCGTTCGCCCTCAGTCCATGTGACATCATATTCACGAAGATACTGTGAATTCAAACTGCTGTGTTGTGGTCGGTGATATGCAGACCTCAATTAGACATACCATTGCAATTAGCTGCTTCTCGCCACTAAACTAAACCATATAGACTGAAGGCACACCAGGTTTCCGACGGCACGACAAGTCGCCAAACTGGAGATGGGTCGGCCTGGTGCAATAAACAACACGCAAGCTAGAGTCTATGAATCAAAGCTGAAAACAGATGCCACAAACCCAATAACCCCCTGCGGCCCCTCCCCGTTTTCTGTCAAAGTGCCACATTGAGGGGATTCAGCCTTTGTAGTTGGCCCACAAAATATATCCATATTGCATGCGAAGAGACAAAATGCAGATGTGACCCACTATTGAGATTTTTAGCATTGTGTTGTTGAACAGTTACCTCATCGCAGTTTCTCACTTGTCAAAAGTTAAAGTTATTGTTACAGGAAGTCACAACCTGGTTGATTGGGAGACTTCTTAGAGAAAATAATTAGGTTCCAGTGAAGTGCGCTCTGATTGGCCCCACTGCTGAGTTCAGATTAATCCCCTGCATCTCCGCCGCAAGATAGATAGGGGAAAGTCTTAACCACATGTGATCCTCATCTGCGGTCTGTAATGGGAACCACGTTTGGCTCGCGGACGCCTGCCTCGCTTAAAGTGAGTGATGTTAACAGACGGATTTACTCAGGGATCGCACAACTTACAATAACCACTGTCATCGAGAACAAAAAAAACACATTACAGTGTTACAGTGACAGTACTGACACAAAGAAACTCAGTCAGCAGTACTTGTTTACTACAACAGTGTCTGCTGGTAGCATTACATGGTACTACTTCAATAACAGTTACTGTTACTTCTACAATGTATCGTACTTCTGCCAGAGGTTAAAGAAGTGCTCACATCTTTTACTTAAATAAAAGATACCACAGTGTAGAAATAAGTATAAAGCAACCAAGTAAAAGTACAAAAGTATTTGCATCAAAATTTACTTAAACTTACAGACTCTCTGTCTCCATCTTTTGGCGGTGAGAGTATTTACACAAACTCTATCGACACAAGCCTACAAAGGTTGCCCTGGCAACCAGTTATCATTGCTGTGGCTGAAGATGTGTGAATATATTTTTTTACTGCAATACAAAGTGATGCTAATCAGCTAAATTTAGCATTGTGAGAACTGGTTAAAGGGTTTGAATGTAACATTTGTATTATACTTTTACTCTCTATACTCTTAAACTTCAGGTTAATGTGACAAAAGTAAAAGGACTTCTGCACCCAATACTAGAAAATGATGTGTGTCAGTGTGATTTTGCAGCAGGTAAAGATGAGGATATTTTTCTGCACTTTTCTCCCTGTAATAATCCAGATTTATTACATTTTTAATACAACTTTATTCTTAATTTAAGTGTGCAAAGTAAGTTAACTTATCAAACAAATGTAATGGAGTAAAACGCATAATCATTTACTATCAAATATAGGGAAGTTTACACAAGTAGAGTAGTACCTTTGACTTTTACTGCTAGTATTACTTGATGTGTGACTCAGTAGCATTAAAAATAATTCTCATGTGCTTTGCAGTGAACGCAGCCTCCTCAGGTTCACTAGTAGTAATGCAACACTGTCACATGTGTGTCTCTGCAGTTCGATGGCACCATCCTCCTCATCACCCTGCTGGTGTTGTTCCTCCTGCTGGCTCTGCTCTTCATGTGGTGGTTCTGGCCTCTCTGCTGCACTGTGGTAAGAAACCCCAGCGACATCCAGGGAGATTTTAAACAACAACACTTCAGCTCTTTAAATCTAAAACAGCAAAGAAAAACTTTGGAGTGCAGCAGCAGCGATGTCATTAAAGAAGTTTTGTAAAATCACGTCTCTTGTTTGTCCAAAGGTGATCAAAGAGCCACCTCCCCCACCTCCTCCTGAGCCTGTGAGTCAAAGCACACACACCGAGACTATTGCTGGACACTTTATTGAGACTTGTTGTCAGTATTTTGACATTAAAAAGTGTATACAAGAAAAAAAAAGTCAATTTCTGTGTTACCGCTTCAGGAATCAGATGATGAAGACGGCCTTCCCAAGAAGAAGTGGCCCACTGTGGACGCCTCATATTATGGAGGAAGAGGAATCGGAGGGATCAAGAGGATGGAGGTGACGGGAACGTACAAACAGAGAATCACACAGAAGGAAAATAAATGTGGAGATTACACTTAATGGTTGTGTTTTGCTGTGGCTTCTTGTGTTTGTCGGCAGGTCCGCTGGGGAGGGAAGGGCTCGACCGAGGAGGGGGCTAAACTGGAGAAGCCGAAGAACGCTGTGGTGAAAATGCCGGAGCAGGAGTACGAACCCTTCGAGCCCAAACCTAAGAAACCTCAGAACAAGAAGCCGCCTCAGAGCCGGAAGTGGTACACGCCCATCCGGGTAAACACGACCACAGTTTCACACAGGGCCAGCACACAATGAGGCACTGTAGTCGTAAAAATACCTAAATCCCTGTGAATAGATGCTGAAAATGTTTGCATCGTCCACTCGTGAAATATCATCTTTTCAGGAACTCAAAAATCTGCCGTGTTTACAGTTTGACCACGCTGCATTTTTGACTTCTTGCCCACTGATTTTTCAAATAAGTGAGGGTTAAGCAGAAATGTCCCAACCCGCAGAGAAACCCCAAAAACTTCAGCTGAAGTTAAAACATGAAACGCACCACAAGGGGAGTACGTTTTCACAAGACAGCAGGGAGGGATAAAGCCTGTTTTTGGCCATGTTTATGTATAATTAGTTGCATAAGCAGGAATGATGCCAAACATCAACCAAAGTAATTGAACATATAGTGCAGACAGTGAGGCATTATTCTACTCGCCGCCAGCTCAGTTTGTGTTTAAACCCCTACGATAATACGGCCGTTCATACAGTAGCAGCACTGTTATCTGTGCACACTGCTACAGTCAAAGTTTAAAGGTGCTGCCGTGATTCATAGTGAAATTTTACACTGTTCATACGGAACAGTCAGCAGAGGAAAAAGGTGAATGTACACACTCACTATGTATGACTGTGTGGGAAGTACTGTAAGTACATTGACGTAGCGAATGTGGGTGCTGGGTTGTGGTCGGTGCAGCTCCGTATTTCTACACTAGAAGATCTTTTAAAGTTTGATTTCACTTCATTAGCCTGTCCAGGAATCACAGGAGGTCTGCGTTAACGGTCCAAGCCAATACAACATCTCAGCATCTTATTTTAGGAAAATGAATACCCCTATTTAATCCATTTAATCCCTCAGATTGTGGCTCCAAACCTTTGTCCTGCAGCTCTGTCAAAAGTTAAATACACCCAGGGTTACCTCTATTGTTTTAGCTGCAGCCATCTTGTCATCATGCAGGGTATTAGAGGTAAGCCCGTGCTTAGTTGCCTGGCAGATGTTTCTATTCGTGAAAAGGACCACTTCATTAACTGCTTTATTTTGCAAAAAGTTCAAGTGTTCGTGTCTTAAGTTATTGAGAAATGGACCTAAATGCAACCAGCAGTTTTCATGACTAATCATTGACTAAACATCTTCAACCAGAAAGGAAGGAACTAATCAGCAGAATCAGCTGCTGTAGTGTTTGTTCGGGATTAAAACCCTGCAGACTCTTGGCCCCGATCGAGGACCACAGACCGAATGTTCGCTGATACAGAAGAAAATCACTATTAGCGGGGTTTTATTAAGTTATGGATTGCGGTGTGGAAGGGTTTGGTGTCCAGATGTGTCCAGCTGTTAAACCTCTGCCTCTCCTCCCTTCTCCATGTCCTGCTCAGGGTAAACTGGATGCTATCTGGGCTCTGTTTCGCCGCGGGTACGACCAGGTCTCGCTGATGAGACCCCAGCCCGGTGATCATGTAAGTGTATCAGCAGTGTTTCATTTCACCCACACCCACTCTCTCCCTCCCATCCCTCCTGCAGTGTTTTAAACTTGTGCTGACCCACAGCTGCATCACTGCTTTCTATACATCTATATCAACCATATGTCATGTTTCTCTATATTCTTTTGATGTGTGTTTTCTTGTTGGGATTTTCTTGACTTCTCTGGGTAACTTAATCCCATTAGCTCTTTCAGGCAGTTCAAACACAGTGTCAAGGTGACTTTTTTTAGTAATTCACATGGATTTGTTTTAAAACCAATAAACCATAAAAGGACTTTAAATCTACATTTAGTGGGAACAAACATGATAGTTCAAAACTATCCTATGCTAAATCTGGAAGAATAGAACCATAATCATAGTATTGCATTGTAGAGGTAGTTGGTCCTATCTCTACAATTAGTTAGCACAAGCTGCTTTTGTTATGTTTATATGTCTGCCTGTCCATCTGTTGGTAACATTACGCAACAACTACTGAATAGACCTTGATGATTATGTTTTGGGGTTTTTCTCGAGAGGTAGGGTGTTTCCCAAGGAGCAAGTGAGTCATTTTTGGGCAAAATCAGATCGAAAACAATCCTGATATAATGGGTGAGCGTTTTATGAAGATGATGTTGCTGTGTCGCCACAAGAGGGCAACAGTGTTCAGTCTACAGCATCAGTACAGCTGAAATATCCCTTGAGGGAGGTTTGTGCTCTTTGTATTTGTTTATGAGAGACAAGATTGAACTAAATTGTAAAACACTTAACTAAAAGACCAAACAAGATACAGGAGGTCTTCGATTTACGAATTCTGTTCCTACGGCACAACGTAAGTCGATTTTCGGCGTAAGTCAGAATGAACCCTTTTTTTAACCATAATTAACCCTTTCACCTGTATTATCCCAAGATTACCTTCACCCTGAAAAATTTGCAATATTGAACATTTTTGCCTATTTCTCATCATGACATGGTCGGTAAATTTGCATAAATAAATAAACATAAGCACATGGACCAACATGGCTGTCTGTTCTGTCTGGGTGTATGGATGCAGCTCAATCCAAATGGCGAACAATCGGCAAATGTAAACAAAGCCGTCTTCCTCGTAAAGCGCTGCGTGACGTGACGACGTATTAGTCCACTCCGCTCGCCAACTAGTTCCTGCGTGAAATTTGTTTTAAGGTTGCAAATGTTGCAGGTCAGAATGATGGAGCAGGACTTTCTTAATACATTTATGGGAACTGGCCATGTAACGGCAGTGGCTCAGTGGTAGAGTAGCCGTCTACAACCGAAGGGTCGGTGGTTCGATTCCTGCTCCTTCCAGTTGTTGTTGGTGTGTTCTTGGTGGCAAGACACTTTATCCACCTGTGCCTTGAATGAATGTTGAATGAATGGTTTGGTGGTGGTCAGAGGGGGAGTTGGTATTATTATTATTATTATTAACTATGAAGTGCCATAGGTTGAGAACATTGTAAACTGAGGACCTACTGTGATGCTAGCCTTAGAAGTACAGTAGTAAAGTAGAGTATTAAAACATTAGAGCAGAAAAACTCCTTTCTACCATTGGTTGTGGAAAAAAAAAGACACCATCCTCCAAACTTTTCACTTTTACAATGGAAAAATCCAAAGCTTTCTACTATACTTGCTAAGGAGGACGTGTTAGCAAACAGTCAGCTCCTTACAGAAGCTTTAAGAAAATGTGTGATGATACATGTGAATTAATGCTGGAGTTCCTAAGTTGTGTGATAATCTACTCTGGGGTGAGAGAATTTATGGCAGCGGGACACAACCCAACATTAAGTTCCCAAAGCGTCCCGGTGCCTCCAGCCTGAAAATGCTTCAGTCATCTGCACCGATTACTCATCCCTCCCTCCCTCCCTCCCTCCATCTGTCTC
>OOFC01025060.1:36453-51453 GCA_900323345.1 Pseudochromis fuscus | reverse complement strand
AAGACTTAGATTCTGACTTGAGTTTCATTGATGGTCAGACATTATGTACATGAATTACTTTGTAGTCACTAGTTAATCATTTAAATATATTCATATATCAATAAACATAACAAAACCACCACATAAAGAAGTGATTAGATCTTATTCTTGTCAAAAACAAGCTCTCATCAGCTGAGCTCCATGTTTCTGAGTCTTGGATCAAAGGTTTAATTTTTGACAAATATTGTTCCCTACAGGCGCTTTTTATATTCCAGTCTTGTTTGTGTCTTGCTCTCATTGTTGTGCCATAACACCATACAGATAAAATGTAAACGGCATATTACACAAGGGAGACAAAAAGGACCAATAAAACTACACTAAATTGAACTGCACAAAAACTTGTTACAAATGTCAAATTAAAAGCTCCACTTCTTATCTTTAATGCGCCTCTGAGCCTGACAGTCTGTTGTGCCTTTATCCCCTCTTTGGACTTTAAAATCTCCATTTCTCTCTGAGCTTGGAGGGTGTGTGCTCTGACAGAATGTCAGGCAATTAAACAGTCATGGCTCATTGAGCTGGAGGTGGGCCCGCTCCTCCAGGCTCCTCTATAGGCAACAGAAGAAATGAACGCAGGCACTCCCTGCCATCCCTTTTGCTCATCCTTTGACTAACAAACTTAGCAGTAAATCCAGACATGAAGTTCTTATCAAAGGACACTTTAAACTATTGTCAACTTTCACAAGGCTGAGCGGTGTCACTGTCACGGGTAATTATCCTGTGCCGGGGATGTAAACGAGGACAGTGTGTGGGACAACAAAGATGTGCTCTCGTAAGGAACCCAGTCGCGTCCCCGCTGTGGGATAAAACACATAAACGCTGTCACGCTAATGAGACGTGCTGGAAAAGACTGGCACCTTTACATCTATTCCTAACGTACAGCACGGAGATATGAAAAATAAAAAAACAGGCAGCAGTTTCAATTAGGACTGAGGAAATGCCTCAGATAAATCACTGTGCTTTACTGTACTCTGATATCTCTCTGCTATTGGT
This sequence comes from Pseudochromis fuscus, assembly GCA_900323345.1. Taxonomy (NCBI): domain Eukaryota; kingdom Metazoa; phylum Chordata; class Actinopteri; family Pseudochromidae; genus Pseudochromis; species Pseudochromis fuscus. The sequence continues at coordinate 50,424 of OOFC01025060.1, read as the reverse complement.
TCAGTTCTGTCGTCTACATGTTGGTTTGTAATGGATATGAAAAAAGAAGTATCGTGACCCAGCTTTCCAAAAAAGAAAAAACTTTTACTTAAACATAACTATTCACTCAAAACACTGAAGATTAGCAGTGAGGTACATACTGTAGCATCACGACACACTGAAAATGGAAAGAACCAGAAATTAAAATATGATTTAGGTTGGTTTGTATCTCCACTCTGCACAGTAAAATCTTACAGAATCTTCTTGATTTCTCATTTTACAATTTTTAACTGTACATCATGGGTTAAAACTAATTACAGTTACCTACGGCTGCCGCTAACGAATACTTTAGTCATTGAATAATCTATTGATTACTTCATTGATTAATCGAATAATTGAAAGGTGCAATAATAAATAGCGCTGCCAAACAATAAAAATTTGCATGTGAGTGGTTTGTCGCAAGCTGGGCGACGGGTTAGCTTAAGTGCTAGCAGAATCCCCGACTATCGTATGCTTCCTGTTAATGTGGTATTTTTGACTGGAAGTGCTTCGGTGCTTCCTGCACAGTGGGTGTAATACTGTGTCGGTCGACTGTTCGTCCAGTTTTTTCGTACTCATATTTCCCATCAACAGAGCCAACATATGATTTAACGTTTTCCCAAAAAGCCGTACTGTTTCATGTCCTCCCTCTTTAGTGGTTGGCTCTGCTGCCTGTCACTGTCGTGCGTCCGCTTCTTCTTCTTCCTGTGAGTGAATAACGTTAACAATGGGAGCGATACTGCCCCCATCAGTTCCTGTAGGGAACTGCAAGTACAGATGATTTTTTTCCGGCTGATATTTGATTTCACCAATAACAAAAACAATAATTCGACGCTTCGATTCTTGAATTTCCGTGTTGATGAATTTTTATAATCGACGTAATTGATTATGTCGAGTAATCATTGCAGCCCTAAATGGAATAAAACCCAAAATGTAAGAAGTTGTTACAGTTTGGGCAAAGTTTTTAGTCTTTGGGCTCAGCATCTTGTTACATCTTGTTTTGGGTTTTACTCCATTTTCTTTACAACAATTCGGGTCATTGTTACATATTGGTCTCTCACCAATGGGACAAATTTAGCATCTTTAACTTTAATAATTTATTGGTTTAAATAAATGCTTTACCTGGTTGCACCACCTGCTGATAATGACTTGTAGCACCTGAGAGCATCATATGTAATGATGTTGTACAATTGCATTTTCATTTCAAATACAAGACTAGAAAGCAGAAACCTTTGCAAACACTGTTGCCCTCAATCATGTTGGAACATTTACTCATTTTGGATTTTTGTTTTGGATGAGGTTCCCTCTTCTCATCTGTTCCTCGGGTAATACCCCATCTCCACAAAACACTGGCCTGTAATGCTGCTGACAGATGGACGAACAGATACGGGCAAAATCACAACCTTCTTGGCAGAGGAAACAAAAAAGTGTTTTAAAAAACATTCTCTATTCAAGTAAAAGTAATAAACTGATACATTAGATTAGATCACATTTGGCACAAAGCTGGAAAATATTCAGTGCAACAGATGGAGGGGATGCACTGTAATGGGTTGTGAAGTCATGTCTTAGTATGATACACTTGTAATAAAACATTAAGAAGAATTTATTAATGGTTTCATGTTGAACTGAAGTGAACTGCATCATCACCGTAGCGGCAAATACAAAAACACAAAACACAGGACACAGGCCGCCAGATGACGAACAAATTAAAACTATTAAAGACAGTTTTGCACAACATGGATCAGCCACAACAACTGGTTACTTCCTGTTCGTCCTGTCCTGTTTGCTAGCTTAGCAGCTCTGTGCAACAAGGGTTAAACTCAAACCAGTTGCGTAAGCTCAACATGGTGTTGCACTTGTAATGACTCATAACTAACAAGGCATGACATCTGGATGAATTCTTGTTTAGGCTTTAGTGCATTCATTAATGCATGCACAGTCTTCACAGGGAGCTGAACAGCCTGGGAATAAAAACTCAGGAAAACCAGTAAAATACCAGGATGACTGAAACGCATTGAAACAGTGGAGCAGTATATAATTAACCTAAATATGCAAGCAGCTTAAAGAGGCATCATCGGTACATTTTTATTCATACACTCATTAGGTTTGCATTTCTGTCCATATGTCTGCTGCTGAGACAATAAGGATTAAGTGCATGACTAACTATCAAAGTGAAGCCATGTAAGGAGTGAGTTCGACTCTCTGTGGGGCTCTTAATTCACCCTGACATCCTATCAAAAGTTAACTGTGCTCAAACTTCACAGACTGCCCTCTGCAACCCCGGGGCTCAATCAGCTATGATTGGCTGGTGCTGTGTCAAGCAGGCGCAGATGTGCTCGGCTTTGAACATTTCTTAGGTGCAGGGAGGATGAAAAGGGAGCGAGAGATGAAGTGAGAGGGCGATGAAAAGGAAAAAGTTGGATGGAAAGTGAGAAAGAGAAAAGACAGACGGATTGAGTCGGGGAGATAGAGCTGGGAAGGAAAAGACAGAGCGAAATGACCCACTTTACAGCACAAACACACATGAGCTAAATATAACTACTGTTCACTTTGGCTGGCTGTGAAGCATGTAGCTGTGGAGCAGAGCTGTTAACGTGCTCGGCTTCAAACGCAGACAGTAAAAGGGAGACAGAAATAGATTGTCTTAATATAGAGCTGAGTAGCATCTATAAATATTTGATAAGAGACACAAACTTCCTCTATTTTGCCACCACAACAGAAACTATTGCAGACTAAGAGGAAAGTTTATGGTTTCACTGGGTCTCATCAGGGAGCAGTATCCTATATATCCCCCCCACCCCTTTTTTTTTTTCCCCTGCTGCAACTTTATGACAGCAAATGTAGAAATAATGCATTTCAATACCAGCAAATATGTTCACATCCTATTTTTAGTCTGCTTAGACAACACATTTATGGTGCTTACAGCGCAGGGTCACGATCAGACCAAAATATCTCAATGTCAGCCGTGATAATAAAAACTACAGCATCGACATAAAGACACAGCGTTGCAGTATTATTACAAAAGACAGGCTGGTGCTACCTCACTGAAGCAGACTGAGGTAAAGCAGGTGAATTATATCAATGACAGATTGTGTATAAAACAAAGTCACCAGGTCTCAAAAGTGAAGCCAATGGTGAAATGCAAAAAATGCAATACCACCAATGGCCACTAGGTACTGTCTCCAGAAAACTGCAACCGGATCCAACTGATTTCAATTCAAAAATCAACCTTTTCAGGCATGAAATATTCAGTGGATACTTTTTTTGCACAAGTCATCTGATGAAATTAGCTATTAGCATTAGCTTCTTCTCAGTGATCTGGCAGTCCATCTAAAAATCAAGTAGATAATAGGCTTCAAAAAGAGGAATATTTAGGAGTGTGGTTACTTTGATTGACAGGTCTGACCTCCAGTGATGTAAAGCTGGTTTTGAGGTTGATTCATCGGTGGAGTCAAGTCTCACACACCTTGGGCAACTCAACTTTATTTATAGTATAAAGTATAGAGTATTGAGTAAACTATTCATACATAAAGCAATTCAGAGTGCTGTACAAATTTAAAAAGAAAATAGACATTGAAAAGAAAACACAAATCCATTCATATGTGAGATCAAAAAAACATTTATGAACGTAAAAAGATTTATTTGTATAAATTATTTTGCCTCTACCAGGTACCTTTGCAAAAAATAAATGTTTTCAGATTTGATTGCAAGTTGCTCAGAATGTGGGTTTGTCAAAAATCATCTGGGAGGTCATTCCAGGTTTCTGCTGAATAATAAAAAAATACTGTTTCACCGTGTTTGGGTCTAACTGTTGGAACGGTCAGCAGGCCGGACCAGGATGTCCTCAGGGTCCATGATGATTCATATGTTGCAAGCATGTCAGAGATGTACTTGGATCCTGAGCCACAAAAACACTTAAACACCAGAAGAGAGATTTTAAAGTCAATTCTCTGACTAACAGGCAGCCAGTGGAAAGATTTTAGGACTGAGGTTATGAAGTCATATTTTTTTAGCTTTAGTCAGGACTCCTGCAGCTGCATTTGAAATAAACTGAAGTTGCCAGACAGCTTGTTTTGAAAGTCCTGTGAACCAACCAGTGCAGTAACCTAATCTGCTGGAAATAAAAGCATGTGTGGGGAATTTAACAGGTCCATGATCTGCTGGTGTTAGTGAGAGGAAGATTTGTGTGTCATCTGCATAATTACAGCAGGCTGTTTTATTATTTTGGCCAAGTGGAAGCACATACAGATTGAACAGGAGAGGTCCCACAATGGATTCCTGTGGAACCCCATGTTATGGCTTTTTCACTTTGACACACAGTTGCCAATTGAAACAAAATACTTTCTGTCCTGAAAGTATGATTTTTGACATTATGGGCGGCTGTGGCTCAGGTGGTAGAGCGGGTCACCAATGAATCGCAAGATTGTGAGTTCGATCCCTGGTTCCTCCTGTCCACGTGTTGAAGTGTCCTTGGGCAAGACACTGACACTGAAGTTGCTCCTAATGGTGGCTAGCACCTTGCATGACAGCTCAGTAGCCATTGGCGTGTGACTGTGTGTGTGAATGGGTGAATGAGGTGCCTTGTAAAGCGCTTTGGGACCTAGCTAAGGTCAAGAAAGCGCTATATAAATGTACTCCATTTACCATTAAAGGACAGTCTTAGAAAGTCCCACCCAGCTCTTTAACATCTCTAATGATGTTGTCTGGTCCACTGCATCAAAGGCAGAGCTCAGGTCCAGGTTTACCACCAGATGTCATTTATTACCATAACGAGAACAGTCTCAGTGCTGTGACGAAGCCGAAATCCTCCAGGTCATCAAAGATATTGTTTTGTGTTCAAAAATTGCATAGTTGACTGTGAACAACTATTTCAACAACTTCACTAAGGGACGGCGGGTTTGATATCGGCTTGTAGGTGTTCAGTACTGCAGCATCTAGACTACTCTTCCTGATGGAGACTTGATGACGGCTGTTTTCAAAGCCTTTGGAAAAATGCCAGATCTAAGAGAGCTGATAACTGTCAACTGTTCAATACTGTTTTAAGGAAGCTAGTATTTAAACATCAAGGCAGCAGGTGGATGAACTGAGGCTGGAGACAGTCTCCTCCAGTGTTTTATCATGTAAGGACTTAAAGTCTGTCATAGCTCGTCTCAACTGTAGCATTGATACGTTATTCATTGTCCTAGAGGAGTGACTGCATCAAGGGTCTGACCCGCATCCTCACTCTTCCCTTCATATCAAAATATGGTCGCATCTGGCCAATGGTTCCATCTCTTATGTAGTGTCCATGATCAAAAAGAAAAATCAGATTTGGTGCCTCCTAGAACCTGAACCACCTGATCACTCAACACATACCCGTGTGTGCATCTGCTCCAAATGTCAGAATAGAGATATATATATAGACCTATCCTCTTTCCTTTAGTCCTCAGCCAGACCATCCATCATGCAGCTCTGCTTTCGTGCCCAGCCTCCTGCTCCTGCCAGCCTGATCTGTTCTGATCTCTTGCCTGTGTTTTTGGACTTCTTGCCTTTTTATTGTTGTGTCTGGCTGTGCCTCTCTGCTGCAAAATACTGGTTTTGACCAGCTTCAGTCAAAACTTGGCTTTTACCTACCTGCCTAAAAGTCAGGCTGTTGTGCCCTCTCAGTGCTTACCTAAATTTGTCAGTATCTCACAGTAATCTATACAGTATAATACACTTTATACTGTATGGATTACTTACGGCTCGTAGCACCGGTTTCCGGCATTTTCAGGTGCCTGCATCGCAGCTGTACAATCCCCAAGTCCCTCAGACGTCCGGTTGCGGAGCTACGAGCCAGCTCAAACCGGGGCCTTAGTGCTGGAACTAGGGTTAGGGTTGTGGGCTAGGGTTAGGGTTTCGGCTTAGAGAGGACCTAGAGACTCGAAACCTGGTCCTACCCCCCCATTTTCAGGCGCCCGCATCGCGGCTGTACAATCCCCAAGTCCCTCAGACGTCCGGTTGCGGAGCTACGAGCCGGCTCAAACCGGGGCCTTAGTGCTGGAACTAGGGTTAGGGTTGTGGGCTAGGGTTAGGGTTTCGGCTTACAGAGGACCCAGAGACTCAAAACCTGGTCCTACCCCCCCATTTTCAGGCGCCCGCATCGCGGCTGTACAATCCCCAAGTCCCTCAGACGTCCGGTTGCGGAGCTACGAGCCGGCTCAAACCGGGGCCTTAGTGCTGGAACTAGGGTTAGGGTTGTGGGCTAGGGTTAGGGTTTCGGCTTAGAGAGGACCTAGAGACTCGAAACCTGGTCCTACCCCCCCATTTTCAGGCGCCCGCATCGCGGCTGTACAATCCCCAAGTCCCTAAGACCTCCGGTTGCGGAGCTACGAGCCGGCTCAAACCGGGGCCTTAGGGCTGGAACTCGGGTTCTTCACATTTATTGTTTGTCATAATTCTGCACGTACTCGTTTTTTTCAACACTGTTTCAAAACTGGTAGTTAGCTTGATATGTGGACTATTTATGGAAACTGATAGTACAGTATGGGTTGCTTGAATACAATCACCAGTTATTGTCTCCTCATGTATCTAACCGCCACAAACACGCACCAAACTTTCACTTTCACTTTCATTTTGAAAGCATGACTCGGTGCGATCTATAGAATTACCGGTGTGTTTTTTTTCATGCATCAAATGCTCACAAACACGCACTAGATTCATGAGAAATATGATTTTTTTTTTTTAAATCATAACTGGATTTACTTGGTCTATCAACACACTTCCATAACTGATAAGTAGTTTGACATCCGCACTTTTGACATAAGTTAAGGCGGTGATTCTAAGATTCTCCATCTTACTGCTACATTACTGTAAATCTGCCAATTAATTTGCAGGCACGTCCATGGACTCCTCAGTGTTGAAAAAACACCCACCCTGAATTTCACAGCCTTAAAATGTGTTGTTACATCATGCCCACAGTCTTGTTTGGATGTAAGAGCACCATTACGACACTGGTGGTTCGGTTAACACAAAAATTAAACATTCGCTAATGTCTGCTGCACTGAAGCTGCTCTGAGCTCATTGCTCATCACACTGCTGTTCTTCAACAGCCTCGTTTAATTAGTGCTGTTCTAATTAGCTCCACTGCCACCTCCCCTCAAAATACTTCGATTGTAGGAATTACAATTAGCATTTTGACTACTTGAAAGTAATTCCAGGGAGCTGCATCCAGAGCATGTGCAGCACCACACCGACACTTGTTAGCATCTGGTTTTAACACATAGTGCCTCATAATAGAAAAAAAACATCCCACTTTAACAGTCTTATTTCACAGCTGCACGTCCTCTAATACAACATGTATATTTCCTAACAGAACCACAGCTTGAGTCTTATTCCACCGTATGAGATGTCGAATGAATCTACCTTGCAGCACTGCTACAAACGCCACATAACAACTGTCTTCACCTCACACCGACTTCCTCCGCATGTGCCCAAGCTGTCTGAGATCTGCAGCTTCAATCAGTCAGCAGGAACGCTGTGCAGAGGGCGTCATGGTCATCAGCGAATGGAGCTGACACATCGCCAAGTATCTGCACTTGACACAACCGGGTGCCAAACACAAAAAAAAGCACAAAGGTCATCATTTGGGAGAGAAGGGGAAGGTGCACAAAAGCCTGGAAGTGCTTTAAAGGGGTGAAATGATCGACGAATGACTGGAACATTCAGCAGAATTTATCTCCTCCCCTGGGTTTAATATCCCTGACGCACATGAAGGTCGATAAAGATACAGTATACAGTAGATTTTGTTCTGGCCCCGTGTGGTGACACAGACAAGGACCCATGCTGTCAGCCAGGTTAATGTTGCAGTGCATTAAAAAAAAAGTCCTAAACAGAGGTCAGTTACTGCAGCGTATTTGCATAAAACAAAGACAACACGCATCTACACTCCTCTCACCTGATCTGCATATTCATCAGATCTAAATGTGGAAAATCTTTTTCTCTCTTTCATCAGTGTAGTTCTGCCTCATGTGCAAATACTGCGAATGTCAAGAGCAGAAATAGCATATGGCTTTACAATTGAAGCTGATTGAGCTGTAGCACAAAGCCTCCCGGGGCTACAGGTGACACTTCAACACACCGAGCGAGAAGTCTCGGTGCAGGTGTGACATGAATCAGGAAATAAGTACAATTCGCAACACATGGCTCTTTTAAATTGAATTCATCTTCTGCACCGGGCTGTGGTTACATAAGCTAACTTTTTTTTTTCTGAAATCTTGAGGATGTAGTTTTGCTCTAAATTACAACAGGGATTTCCAGAACCAGTTGCACCACTGTTCTGTACAAAAATCAACATTTGAAAGCAACACTGTTGTCTCTACAGATGCTAACTGTTTCTTAATGTTTCCAATCTTTGTGTCAAGTTAAACTAACTAGCAGCTATTACTAGTCTAGTATTAAACTAAAGACATATGAGTGGTATCTTTCATGCAATCCAGAACAAAAGTACCATAAATCCTCAAATAGTGGCTCTAACCTTTATTTACCTCAACTGTGGAGGCCTATATTTGAAGCAGCCTTATATTAGAGGAGAACTTTATTACAAATGTACTCTGTTGGACAACCATTGTGAGATACCAGTACCAATGTAAAAGTCCACTAGCAGCATTTATGTGAATAGAAAGCCTTCATTTGTTAACTGGGGCTTTTATTGTGAAATATTTGTAGGCACATTCAGTTTAATTTATTCTCCTGTTTTTCCCCTGGTCTGTATTTGTTCATATGGACAGAATACTAGTGCTTAGTTGAGGAAATCTTATAGATCCCAAAATGTCAACATTGTTAGTCATAAAGAGTCCTACAACTATTTTGTTCGGGATTATTGCCAATAATTAATTCGAGAAATCTCAGGAAACTATATACTAATACATTTAGCATCTGTCTATGAAAGATATTTGCATTTTCTGTGAACTAAATAATTGTTTACTAGACTCTTAAGCCTTTTTCCACAGGTAACAGTTTCATACAATTGATGAAAAATATAAATGTTTATTCTTTGATACAGTATGACGACATAAAGAAAATGTACCCAGCTAAAATCACAAAAGTTACTGATGTTGTGTCTTTTGTGAGTGATTTCTATTCATGTCTTAGTTAAGTTTGGAATATTTTACTAATGCAAGTGGAGGTGAACGATTCCTAAAAGTTCTCATTAAACCAAGTGAAAATAACCGAGTGTCCGGACCAGACTCCACTGGTTTTTCCTTCTCCTGGATTTCTTCCTCCTGAGCTGACAGTCAGACACAGTGATGCGAGCTGATCCAGCCGAGGCACCGAGGCCAGAGACAGATCCCACAGAATTGCAATGAGTGAATCCCTGACGTCTGTGAGACAGACTCACCCAGGTGCTCGCAGTGTACATCAATCCTGCAAACAGCTGAAACCTCTGCAAGTCTGTTAATGAGGGGGGGAAAAAAAAAAAGTCTGATTTGTGCCACAGCTGACACGGTTAGAGGACAAGTCTGTGCCCACCACTACTTCTCTTTTCTATTTTTATTTTCTGCTTAGCTCTCAATCTGAGGCTGCAGCACTTTAGCATGGTACATCAAACATGGCTGTAGGTCCAGCCAAAGGAGGGTGATTACACAACGCCGCTTCTCCTGTGACATTTTCCTACATCTTCTGTCATCTTAATCCCGTTCCTGCTGAGGTTGGAAAGATGCTCCTCCACGGCGGCGGCTCACTTATTACCTTGACGAAGATGTAATCCCATTTCACTGACTCAAATAAACATGTTTATTCTCCTAATTCTATTCCTGGGCCAGATCCCGGGGATGGATGTGAAATGAGTTTTCTGAATGGGTGCACAGGCAGGCAGAGCAGGGCAGGACATATCAAGGAGGCTTGATGCACAGAGGCAAGAAAGAAGGAGTGAAATGAACAACCTCAGCCACGGGGGTAAACACTGCTGTGGCTGGACACGGCGTCCACTTCTTGCCTCTGTGGATGTCCGTCCATACAATACATGCTCCCGTCACATGTTGGCCTTTAAATAGCCTGCCCAGTCATATAAAAAATGATGTAAGCATTCAAAGAAAAACGTGGAGCTGCTCGCACAGAGATGATTACGCTGGTGGCTGGTGTGATTAGGCTGGATACTAAAGCTGTCCCATTAAGGTGAAAATCCTCCCAAAATGATCTTAAATAGCGCTGCATCATAAAAATGGTGCTGTGTCAGCATGGGCACGCTGCTACAGGGAGAGGATAAAATACCAACTCTTAAGTCTGAGGGTTTATCTGATGACAAGACGCCGCACTCCTTGAAAAGTTAGCACAGCTGCATGATAACTTGCTCCAACAGGTAAACAATAGATTTAATATAATGCTAACATATTCATATTACAAGATCATTAACTTGCAGTGGGTGCTTGTTTGATTGTCCCAGTTGTGTTGAGTTTGGATTGTGCTGTGGAAAAGTCAGGTTCAACAATACACTTCCTGTTTTTTTTTTTGGTTTGTTTGCTTGATTCTTCTACCTCGGCATCCCTGCTGTGACAACACTGGAATGAAGGTTTCAATTGACATATTCCTATTTTAAATCTGAACATAGTCTTAATATTCCTGTATGCTCCACCTGAACTGGTTGTTAGATGTCAAAATACCTTTAAACCCCATGGACTTTATATAAAAGATAGACACAGTCACAGTACTGTCACCCATTGGTTTGTGGACCAGCACTTTGAAGCCTTGAGACTCGCATTTGGTCGTCGCCATCTTGGCTTTTACAGCCAGACATGACCATAATTGGATAAGAGGGTGGAGCTAAGGAGCATTTGTGTCAGTCTATGAGCCACAGACTGTATGTTAGAGATGGACGTAGTCACCGTGATATCACCCTGCTGGTTTGTAGAAGTACCGTATTTACCGTATAAGTACCGTATTTTCTGCACTATAAGGCGCACCTAAAAGCCTTTAATTTTCTAGTGGATGGATAACGCAACCCCAGCCACTACAGTAGTTTCAATTCTGTGCGCCTTACAATGCGGGGCACCCTGTATATGAAAACAGTTTTAAAAACGCCATTCATTTAAGGTGCACCTGATAGTACGGAAAATACGGTAACCATATTTGGATATTAAGGGAGGACAGAAGAGGTGGGTCTGACCCTTGAACCCAAGGCCCAATGTGTATGAGACAGAGTCCACTGATGAATGAACCTCCAATCAGTGGAGACCAGACCTGTCAATCAAACTAACCACACCCCTAAATATTCCTCTTTTTGAAACCTGATATCTACTTAATGATGAAACTACATTCAGATGGACCAGATCACTGAGATGAAGAGTTGACTTTACTTAATGACATCAGAATGACTTGTGTAAGTTACTGACTTTAAATTTCATGAGTGACTTTGATGATTTTTGAATGAAACTCTACTGGAGCCTAATGTGTTTTGGAGCCAGCATCTAGTGGCCATTGGCGGTATTGCACTTTTTTGGAGTACATTTATATAGCGCTTTCATGACCTTAGCTAGGTCCCAAAGCACTTTACAAGGCAACTCATTCACCCATTCACACACACACTCACACACCAATGGCTACAGAGCTGCCATGCAAGGCGCTAGCCACCATTGGGAGCAACTTAGGGTTCTGTGTCTTGGCCAAGGACACTTCGACATGTGGACAGGAGGAGCTGGGGATCGAACCCACAATCTTACGACTCAAAGGCGACCCACTCTACCACCCGAGCCACAGCCACCTGTTTTTTGCACTTAGTCACTTCTCTGACCCGAGTGGCTACATCTATGTTTTCTATGGGGCCTAACAATTTCTGTCCAAAGTGCCAACCTAACATTAACACAGTCATTCACCCCTTCATACCAACCATAGAAAAGGTCAAAAGAAGTCACAGTAGTTCAACTTTATAAATATATATTCGAGCAGAGAAGGCCTGAAAATGTGCATCGTTATGGCATCTCTCTCCTCTGTAGCTTCTCACTTGGCTGCTGAGTGTCCCATTCACAACAACTTTATATTTCTGTCCGATGACACATTGTACCAGTTCTTCTGTAATTTAACGGAGCCCTTTAGTCAGTATAATCAGAGCTAAAATTAACATCGGTCATGACTTTGTCCGTATCAGCTGCTACGAGCCAACAGCACTTGATGTCTCCATCTGTGCTAAAGACTGGAGGCAGAATGATCTAAAGCTACGTCACCACCAGGAGCCCTTGTCAAGTTTATGGAGGGCAGCAGCAGAGCTTGATCAGCATCAAAAGAAAATGAGTGCAACTACTGTAAGGAATAATGTGGAAGAGGTTTGATCAATGAACACACCAATTCAGAGCACAATCCATCTCGAAGGGGGCATCAGATACACTGTCCAGCATGTCTCCACCAATCACCATCATCTCCTCAGCTGCACATTTCATTCATTCACCATAACAGATGCTTGCAGAGGAAAGCAATGTTCCCAAACCAGATTATTTTGTAGAAGTTGAACTAAAAGCAGCCATTATCAATTTTCACACCATTTACAGACCCTGATTAAGCCTCGCTCTGGGGTGTAAATCAAACCATTTGCCAGCTTTAAGTATTTATCAGTAAACAGCGTTGCAGACATTTCTTTTTCATCTCGCATTATTTGCCGAACAGAGCTGAGTTAAAGTGCTTTCCCAAGTAAAGCTCAAACGAGGGGCAGCGCTCTCCAAAGTCCTGCTTTCCCAAGGAGCTTATTGTCTTCTCATGTGTTATAAATTATTAAATACTTGACCCATATTCTCCGTCTTAGAGGATTTTGTGGAGCACTGGAACAGAAAACAGTGACACAGCAGAGTTGTTGTGATTTTTTTTTCCTCAAACGTCTCAAATTAAAAGCGATGGCGCTGCAGAGAGCTCTGTCCTGTCCGCAGGGACGGCTTTGACTCTACCTCAGAGAAATAAACAAAACCCATCTAAAAATGGAAACAGGACTTTTTACTGAACTCTGGCAAATATAAAAATGGAGGGAAGAGACACAAACAACCAAAATAGCAGCATGTACTCAGTATGTGTGTGCATGCTAACTCTGTAGCACTGCATGTAAAGACAACTTTTATTTTCAATTATTTAAACAGATTTAATCCCATCACAATAAAATTTCATTAATTCCTTGCATATGAAAACCTGCAACCAAAAAATATTCTGCATTTTACACCGTACAATTTAACGATTAAATATTTAGATACTTTAATTAAGTTACTCATTCATTGAAAATCTTACTTAAGTCAAAGTTTCAAGCATTAAATATTTAATATCTTCATTGCTGCTACTGAGGCATCAATGTGTGAGGAGGATTTTGTTGTTGCAGCTCGAAGAAGTGAAACTACTTATCATGATTCCATGTATTTTAGTTAGTTTTGTTCATGGTTATGACTTCTTGTATTGTTGTTTTAGTCTTTACTCTTGTTTCTTTTTCTAGTTCAATGGTTTATTTTGGTCTTTGTCTTGTTCTGTGTTTCATATCTTGTTACAGTTCATGTTCCATGTTTCCTGTTTTATTTTGATAGTCTTGTTCTTCATGCGTTCTTGCCCAAGCTTTGTTTTCTGTCGCACCTGTCTTGATTGTCTCGTCTGCCACAGCCTTCCCTGATTGTCCTCTCCACCTGTGATCCATTGACCCTCTTTACCCCAGTGTATTTAACCTCATGTGTCTCTTTGTCCTGTGCCAGTTCGTTTGTAGCCGTCGCTTGCGGTCCAGCCTTAGTTCATTTGTCACAGTCCTGATTTCACAGCCATAGCCATAGTGTTTTCTGAATCTCTGCCTGACTGTTGGATTTTGCCTTTGCCTGCCATGTTGGATACCTCTGCCATAATTAAAACACCTTTTGTTAATCCTGCTCTCGCCTTGGTGTCTGCATCTGGGTCCCTGTTCCTAGCCTACTTCCTGACAGAGGCTTCGTGACACTACTTCGTACAAGCTCATGCTAAACGGTGTAACCCGGCAGCTACGAAAGT
>OOFC01025060.1:23210-36433 GCA_900323345.1 Pseudochromis fuscus | reverse complement strand
TCCGTTTTGGATACCTCTGCCCGGATTAAACAGTATTACACTTAGCTGCTCTCGCCTTGGTGTCTGCATCTGGGTCCCTGTTCCTAGCCTACTTCCTGACAGAGGCTTCGTGACACTACTTCGTACAAGCTCATGCTAAACGGTGTAACCCGGCAGCTACGAAAGTCTGCTCCACAAATGTGTATTCAGATTTTAGGCTACGTGTTTCCTTTATTGAGAAAAATCCAAACTGAAAATTTAAATTTGAGAAGTTTAGATGAGAAACCTCGAAGCTGAAGTGACATCACCCGTTGGTTTGTAGCCAGGAGTTTAAGATTTGAAGGTGGCCATGTTGGTTGTTTTGGAGCCAGAAGTGACCATATTTGGATATATAGGGAGGAGTCAGGACACAGGTCTGACCCTGGGATGTAAGGACACTGTCCAATGTGTATGAGACACAAGTTGAGTCAAACAAACTAACAGCAATCCTGTATCTTCCTCTTTTTGAAGACTAAAATCTGCTTAGAGATGAAATGATTTTCGTATGGACCACAGACTTAACTTTAGACAACGACATCAGAATGACTTTAAGGAAAAATATACTGACTGAGTATTTTGTGATTGAAAATAATCAGTTTTGAACTGAAGTCAATAGGAGCTTTTGGAGGCAGCCTCTAGTGGCCATTAGGAGTATTGCACTATGTTTTCCTTCACTTTTAAGATCCCAGCTGCTTTGTCCATTTCTATACACAGTGTGTAACTTACAGATATCTGAAAAATGACAAAGTGCATTAGGTCAGAGTCTTAAGCCAAAAACCTGCCATAGTGTTGCACTTTACAACATCTTGACATTTTGTTGCGTGAAATCTAAATCTGAAAAATAACCATAGCTGTCACATACTGCACAAAGTAACAGATTTCCTCTCAAATGTTAAAGCCTAAAAGCACTCAAGCAAAGTACAGTCCTATGACTTACTTTGTGTGACACAGCATTTTCACCAGTATCTTCAGTGAGGAAGCATTTCAAAGTATTATATTTCAGCCACTCCAGTAAAGTGCTGTCTGTGATGTTGACTGTCGTAGCAAAACCTGATCGGGCCTTGTGGGTTTAGAGGTGCAGGATGGATTTCTTTTCTTTAAGATGTTTCTCCCTAATTCTGGCAGACATATTAGTTATTGCAGCTTCACTGAACACGGACATGACTCATATTTCATCTCTCTCAATGACACAAGTCGGTGAATCACGACCGAAAGCGCAGCGTCGCCCTATAGCTGCATGAAGTCACAAATTATATGGACGCTGCATTTCACAAAAAGTTTCGTCTTTGAGGTTTCTCGGTTGTAATCCCTCTGCTAGGACGGCATAAGTTTTTTTTTTATTGCACCATCTCTGCGAGAGTTGACAGCTCTGTAAGATATGAATATGAAATCATTTGATGGGAATGTGAAGGGGATGCTTCCACTATCAAAGAGGAAAAAGTTAAAATGTGGACCCAGGTGGATAAAATCAGATGAAAAGGGGATAAAGAAAAAGGATGAATCTGGATAACAGATCAACTATTCAGCTCGGGAACAAAGTGTGCATCTGCAAGCAGCTTCAGCTCCCACCACCTCCTTCTTCTTCTTTGAAAGATCAACCTCAGGAGATGCGTGAATGAAACTACAGAGAGGGAGAATATGCTGGAAGGTTGCCGTGTTAAAGCCGCCACTGTGCTGGGTGTTGCATACCACCTAAGACGCCTTTTAAGCCTTGAAACAAGTGGCGATCTTTACACCTGTAGGTCACAGCAAAGCAAGCGAGGAGGTGCACAAGTTGTACGAGACATTTCTTGATCACAGCGAGAACAGTTGCTGTCGAACCAGAGCTGGTAAACTCCAGCTGAGCTTAGCAGGTGGCCTTGGAGGAAAACATTTGTGATTATTTTGACTTCAGCGTGAGTTAAATTGATGAGGAGAATGACTGCTGTGAAGCAAAATCTGTGAATATATCAGATTGCTGCCCTTCAAAATATGAGATGTCACGCTGAGGAACAACAAGCGTCTGCAACTTCCCATCGTTTAAATGTCAGTGCACATGAATCCTGAACCAGCAAAACACTATATCCACCTAAACATCACATAAGAAGGACAGGAGAGGCAAGTCCAGGTCAAACAGCACAGCACGTGGACAGACATGTCCTATAGGGAGAGTCACAGATGAATAACCTGATAAGGAGCGTCAGTCATACCAATCATACCTGCACTAAAAACAAAGGAGTGGACTAGAAAAGCCTCTGCGAGACACAAAACTGGTCCCACTGCATACATACATGCACGCCTCACCCCCTGCTCCTCCTCCTCCTCCTCTTCACCCTCTCCAACATACCTCTCATTGGATTCTGGATCCACAAGATGCCTCCGATAAGGTGAGGAGATTGGCCGAGCATCCCGACTGGCTGACCGTCACTTTCCTCTCACCTCCAATTGTCGGAGCGAGCACCTTCTTCTTCTTCTTTTATTTAACTAACTGTTCATTAACAATCACGAGGAGGAGAAGAAGAAGCAGCAGCGGATGACTTCCCCGGTCCACATGTCACACCACCTGCTGCCAGATGAGCAGCCTCAACAGGACTGATCCCGTGGAGCAGGCTGAGCGCAAAACACGGCGCTCTGTTGCATCACAACACAGAACATGCCCCGTGGACGTGGGATGAAATAAAAAGGCAAATATTCATTCCTCATAGGAAAACGATCCCTCGGGATCTTGCAGAGAACACACAGTCCACCCACCAACCCGGTGCACAAGAGGTGATTATGCAAAAGCTCTCGTCGGTCGCAGACCTGTTAACCAGCTCCAATCGCAGACCGGGCGCGCACGCAGTAACCATATAGATACAGAAAGAGGCTGCGCGTTAACACGAGACTTTATGGTGTGTGATCATGTACCAGCACGGTGAATGCCAGCGGGTGTTTCATTTTCTATTGTACACCGGAATAATAGGAGATCAGGACCCGTGCACGTAATGCAGACAGGAGCCAGAAGCTGCAACATCACCCAATCACAGCTGACCCGACTGTCTGCCATGCAAAAAGAAAAAAAAAATAACAACATGCAGCTCTAACCATCAGGGTGAAACTACAACTATTGTCTGGGAAATCTTTGAGAGCACACAATAAAACGCCACACAGCGCGTGAGGAGGCGGGAGCGTCTTACCTTCGACAGCCATCGTGCTGCTCCACAGATTTAAAGCATCACTCGCACGGGA
Source organism: Pseudochromis fuscus (assembly GCA_900323345.1). Taxonomy (NCBI): domain Eukaryota; kingdom Metazoa; phylum Chordata; class Actinopteri; family Pseudochromidae; genus Pseudochromis; species Pseudochromis fuscus. The sequence goes on along the minus strand of OOFC01025060.1, from coordinate 33,208 downwards.
GCAGGCAGAAATGTAAAACTCAATGCGCTCTCATTGTACCTTGTTTGGCGTGTTATCATCACTTTGCTGCGGGCGAGCCGGAGCGCACAGCTGCTGCTGCCGGAGGATCCTGGGAAGTGTAGGCTCAGCGCTTTCTGGAGCATGAGGGGGAAGTTTCAGCAATTTTGCAGGGAAAGCAGTTTGAAAGCGGCCCACACACTCCATCCTTACTTTGTTTGGACCTTGCATTTGCTCACGTCCTAATTAAAATGACTGAAATTAATATCGACTTTGTGTATTTTTTTTTCTTGCTGGTTATCCTTGTGTTTTTATTGCATTTTTATTCAATCTTTTGGTGTTTTTATCCTCATATTTGATTCTTTTAATTGTTCTGTCTGTGTTGAGTCAGACTGTATAGAGGAAGCCACCATGTCACAAAAATGCAGGCAATGTAGAGGTGTAAAAAAAGTGCAATACCACTGATGTCCACTAGATGCAGACTCCAAACTGGCTCCAATTGACTTCAATTCTGAGATCTTCATTGTCAATCATAAAAAATCATAATCAAGTAGATACTAAGCTTCAAAAAGAGGAATATTTATGGGTGTGGTTAGTTTGGTCGGCTCATCATCTCATTGGACACCTGAACTCAGCTCTCATACACATGGGGCAGTGTCCTTAGGTTCAAGGGTTAGACCCGCCCCCTCACTCCTCCCTTTGTATCCAAATGTGGTTGAAACATGTTGAAATAATGTACACTATTGTAGACTTGACTAACAAGTAAGTTTATTTGTTATCTAGAAAGCACAGAGAGCTCAAACCTCTGCCAGGAAATAATCCAGCTGTGCTGATGCTACACTGGCGCCCTCTTTTGGTGAAACAGGAACACTATCTTGTTGACACAGGTCTTTCAGGATTTTTTTTTAGCTCAGAGCTTCCTCAAAATTAACATCCTGTCCCTCAAAAAAACAAACAAGGCTTTTGTAGAGAGCACAAACCACCAAGACATAATCCATGTCTGATCTTCACCAAACTGTCTCAGACATTTTCATCCTAGATGTGTCTGATGTGAACAGAAATATACAAAACAAGCAACAACAAAAACTACACTTACATCTAAACAGACAAAAGTTCTCCCGAGCCAACAGCCACTCCCACACCCACTGGTTCACCTGAAATGCTACATTAAAAACTGTACACATGCTTGTACAATGCTATATTCATATATTTACATACGGCATCTGAGGACTGAATTATTTCTATAGCTCAAGTACAACTAGTAAAACTAGAGATACGTTGCTTGGCAATAGGTAAGAAGAGATGCCTCAAAGTAATGTAAAGAGGGGATGCACCTGAGTCTAGTCTCCTCCAATCAGATGTCACCTAATTGCCTTTTCTGGGAACACAAACTAAAGGATGTTCAGTGGGCGTTACACTATAATATGAGCTGTATGTCAGTTGTTTCTTACTGACAGACAAGAGGAAAGACACTCACTGAATTCAATAAAGTGGAAAAACAAAGGTGGTTTCATGTGTGATTATGTGTGCGACTATTTTAACAAGTTTAACTTCCTGGAGTTTTACCATCAGCGTGATGCATCCGGAAAAAAAAAAATACCACAACTACTAACACACACACACACAGAATACATAACACATATAACATAAACTACAAAAAACATCCATAATTAGATTAAAAACCACTTTATTAATAATATATTGTATTTATAAGCCCTTTTATCAGTGCTCAAAGATGCTTTACAGTACAACAATACAGAAGCTAGACAGTCAGTCAGGGCTTTGCAATGGCAACAGGTCAGAGTGAGAGCAGGAACCCATGGTCGGTCCTCCTAAGAGCAGCACTGTGGCACCTGGTGACTGTGGGAAGGAAAAACTCCCTTTAAACAGGAAGAAACCTCCGTAGACTGGACTCTTGGAGGGCCCTGCTGCCACGGCAACCGGGGAGGACAGGCAGAGACAAAAGGACAGGGAGTGAGAGGGACAGAAAGATAGAGCGATGAGTCAAGAGATGCTGGTCATCAGGTCAGGACAGGTCCCGGATCCACGAAGCTCCAGGAACAGGCAGCTCCAGAGACCTCAATGAAAGAGGACAGAGAGGACAAGGACAGACTATGTCCTCATAGACTTTTTAAAAAGTATAAAGTTAGTGTAAGTAAGTAATTGTTAAAGTAACCTTTTTAACACTTCCTCTTCCTCAATCTCAGACCTACTGGGGGAGGGGGGGAGCGACTTGTCAAGAGGTTTAATTAGATTATAGTCAGAGGTCTGCTGTGTAAGAAGTATATGACGTTTACTGCTGTTATATACTTCATCTGCTCCCCTGTACTTATCTCTGTTTAGCTCGCCGTCCTCGTTTCACCAACTTCCTGTACATTTGTATGTAAGACGGCGTATTCCTTCTCTGCATCTCCAAAAACTAATTAAGTTTATTCTCTTCTGCGAACATCCACACAACGTTCTGCACAATCCGACCATCACACTGTATTGTTCTGTGAAACTAATGAATTCCTGTGAGTTGTGCTTTAAAGATTTTCATCACTGATAGACGCTGCTTCCTTTTGCGCTACAAACAATAAAGCGATATTTCAAAACTTGTTTTAAAGTTTATTGAACTGACAGTTATGAATAAATTAACAGCTGAGGCCTGGGTTCAACTCCCTACATGTCCTCTCCCTACATTTAATAGAAATTAATAGATTATATAATTGAGTGTTCAGCTCTTGTCTGTACACATTTATAATTATATAATATTACTGCCATCTCTCTGTGTATTTCATTGTGGAGTGAGTATGATTGCCAACTCCAGTGCGGTAATGAAGCAGCAGTAGTAGTTTCATTTTAAACATCAGCAGCTCTAAAGCAATACCAGGCAGTGCCAGTATTATATGTAACACGCTGTTTCATCTGCCAGTCACACAGTGTTGGTCTGAAGCGTGATCAAAAGATAACATGTGTAACAGTATGAGGAAATCTGTCCATCATCTTCAGCATATTTCCAGTGCTGTGGTTGGCACTCTTCAGCTGGCACAGGTGTGGCTGTTTCTCCATCTTCTTCCTCATTTCTTCTATTGTTTTTAAGCTCTGTTCATCCTGTTGGAGGAGTTTCTGTGATGTACCTTTATGTAAATGTAGCGTGATAGTGTGTGTGGTGGACGTCTTCTTACTACTGCTCGTCAAATGTATTGTTTCTTTGCAAAGGGAAATTGATTATGTGGCGAAGGATTTAGAAATAAGAAAGAAAAAATAAGTAAAAGAAAAGTACACAGTGAGAAAAACAAAATGAAATCTGTAAAAAATCTGATTTGTCTGTAAATCAATCAGCATAAATCAGATTGTCTGGTCATTTCTAAACTCAATTTGTCCTAAACAACAATGTAAAGTCCATTAAAAAAAAAAAAAAAGTTATACAGAAATAATGTGCAGAAAATTGAAAAGGCTGTTGTTAGAAATGGTATTATGTCCACTGTAGTGTACAGTCTGTTCAAACTATATTGTTGTGATAGAAAACTACACATGAGATGATTTGAACGTTTCAAATTTATTAATAATTATCATTTCATCCATATCTATGTAACATTCATACAGAGAAACAAAATAACTTTATTCTGGACCAGTGTGCAGTCAGTGTGAGACTTTACAACAATATAAAATACTGTTAAAACTGATTTAGAAAAAGAGCATTTAAAAGCTCAATCAGTGCAAGGACCTAACTGCATGACTCTGTTTTCTCCCTCTTGGTCCCAGGAGGATATGAACAACAAGTTATTTTAAGAGGAAGCAGTTTTAATCAAAAGATTTCATCGCGTTTTCAAGGATATTGTTTGTAGTGAGTCAAGTGAAAAATATTTGCTCCTTGCATCTAAAAAAAAAAAATTCACCCACTCAATACAAGTTGAGGCACCGTAGTTTTCATGCAAAGATACAATGATGTTATATTGTTGATGCTTTGTTTTTTATATGTTTACAGTGTGTGTTTATCATCCATAAAAAATGATTTTTATATATTGGTCCTAGAGAGCTGCTATCCTGCATGTTTTAGATGTTTCCCTCTTCCAACACCTGATTCAATGACCAGCTCATCATCAAACTCTGCAGAAGCCTGATAACAATCCTGGTCATTTGAATCAGGTGTGTTGGAAGAGGGAAACATCTAAGACATGCAGGATAGTGTTCCCCGAGGACCAGGATTGAACACCCCTGTATTAGAGGGAATACGGTTTTCAGAATGTGTCTATCCACTGGGACATTGTTACTGTTTTCTGACTCCACTTCCTGAGAGTTCTTAGGAAGAACAACATCAGCCAGAGACTGCTTGTGTCTTTTTATCGCTCCACCATGAGCATCCTCACATATGTGCTTGCTTTGCCAGCTGCACAGTGGCAAACAGGAAATAACTCCAGAGGGTCACCAAAATGGCCGAGAAGGTCACTGGGTGCCCCCACACTGGAGGACTATCGAGCCAACACTATTCTGAAGGACTCCTATCACCCAGGCCACTTCCTGTTTGAGCTGCTGCCGTCGGGCAGGTGGTGCAGGGCCATCAAAACCAGGACAAACAGACTGAAAAACAGCTTTTTCCAACTGCTGTAAGAGCCCTGAACAATACTCGTCTGTAATATGTGCACTATACCGATGAAAGTGACACCACTTTTGTGCATTATTCATATTCCTATCTCATTCTGCCATATCTGCTGTTTTTACACATTATAGTTCTCTGCACTTTATGTACTTACCTTTCTTAATCTGTGTTTTAGACTGTGCCTATTATTTTTTGCTATTTTGTTTTTCTGTGTTTTTATTATAACAAGTTTTTATTTATTTTTTGAAGCTTTAATTTACCGTATTTTCCGGACTATAAGCCGCTACTTTTTTCGACACTTTTTGCATCGGCAGCACGAAACTCGTTGGCTTTTTACAAGCTAGCAAGCTCCGTGCCGCCGATACATTTAACGTCGTCACATCAGACCCGGTCAGAGTGGACCACATGAAACTGTTCGAATAAATTCAATAGACAGGAAAATACGGTATTTTTTCTTTGTCTTTTGCACTGACTGGCCTGCACCTTACTTTTCGTTGCACTTGTAATGACAATAAATCTGAATCTGAATCTAATACAGCACATCAGCCGCTGACAGTGCGTCCACCACCTCTGATCCTTTGACTGGAAACTCCCTGAACAGCATCAAACTGTTAAACAATCACATGTTAACAAATGAAGACACATATTTTTTGAAGTCTTCATGACAAAAAAAATAACACAACCTTCCCCCTTGAGTTTCTTTCAAAGATAATACACTTCGTTGCTACAGTTGAAACAAAGCTTACTGTCCAGCTTTGCTTTGATCAGAGATTAAAGAAACATCTCACTGATTAATCTCTTAATATCCATTTTTTTTTCTTTTTTAACTAAAAAAGATCAAAATCTGTTCATTGCACTCTTGTGGTGAAAACAGCACAAAGTGATACAACAACCTCCCCAAATCAGAAGTATTTGTCTGCACACTCCTACATTGAAGTATTGTTGCAGCTGCGGCCACTGTTGTTGTCACTGCTGTTGTTGTGGTTTGACAACAATTAAATAACTCACATCTATTGAATTCACAACTCATCAGGCATTGACTTCCTGCCAATGTCACCATGCAAACAAAGCTCAGTCAGTACATAACTGGTTGTTGGTTAAGTAATAATAGTAACAACTGCTCGGTAGTTTTGTGGCCCTCCCCTTGAAACACCTCGCTGCCAATCAGCACGCTGAGCTGAGCTATTTACCCCCCGGCTCCATCTTTATGTTCATTGAAGACGAGAGCGGCATCAATCATCAGAGTGTGAAAACGCCCTGTTGTAAGCAGCAGCAGAAGTATTTATTGTGCAAGAAGACTGATGGTATGCAAATTCTACATGGAGATAAAAAAATAAATTCAACACTACAATCTGATTTTTGTTGTGCAAATGATGCAATTTTATTCAAATAAATTTCACAAGCAAGAACAATCAGCGTGATTAATGCAAATGTTACAGACAGAATATAACAACAGTCGTAAAGTCACTGACTTGAGACGTATGCTTCACTTTCATCTTACATTAAATGATGCGCATGTCCAGCAAGCATCGACTTGTTCATACATGTATTAAACTCAAAGACAGCAAGATTCTGGTCAGTTATTGTTTGAATTAAATAGAAGTAATCACATAATGCCCGGGTACTTTGTGCTGTGTTTGAATATGTGGTTAAACATCTTGATGACTGAACATTAAATATAATAAGTGTACACATCCAAACTTGGAACAAAGAACAACAGATTCACCAGCAAAAAGTGTTTTCAGCAACAAAACAACACAACATCAAAGAAAAACAGTCACGGCGACATCATCTCCTCCGCTGTCCTCCTCAGTGGTTTTTACTGTCGTCGGTGTTGATGGTGCCCCAGTGGGTTTGGATGGAGGTGAGGGCGCCATGGTAACGGCCGCTGATGAAGCGCAGCTCTTCTTCTTTGTGGCTGGCATACATGTTGAAGGAGTGACCCGCGGGCTGGCCTGCGAACAGGGAGCGGCCCATGTTGGTGATGAACACCAGCGACTGGATGTAGTGGGCGTACTTCCCGGAAACCTGGACGATGGCTTCACCTTCAAACAAGTCCAACTCTTGTTTCTGACCGTAAGTTCTGCCGGCCACAGGGGACCAGATGGAGCCATAGCGAAACTGGAACCTGGAGGAAGAGAGGAGGTGAGGGGTCACATCTGAGTCTTTTAAAGGGCACTCCAAAAAGTAATCAGATTTGTTGACAGTAAAAGGAATTTAGAAAAAAAAAGTGTATTAAACTCACCCATAGATGTAGTTGCTATAAGCCTCCCACACACGGACGCCTGTGATTCTTCCTTCTCCAGTGATAGTGTACGTGCTGCCACTTCCTGAGCCCACTGATGGAGAGATGGAGTAGTACTGGCCTGCAAACACAAGGAAGGTATAAATCTGAGTGAAGCTGTTAACAATGCCACCTTTTTCTGTCTGACAATATTCTCACTTAAAATGTATTAGACCAGCAGTCCCCAAACTTTTTTGCACTACGGACCGGTTTAATGTAGGCATTATTTTCCCGGACCAGCCTTCAAGGTGTGGCAGATAAATACAGCCCAAATAACATAACACGACCGGCATAAAAAGTTGTCCTCTTACCCTTTGCAAAGAAGCTCTCCAAAGACGTTTATGTTTTATTCATGTTCGCTAGTTTGCGGGCGTATTTTTTGGCTAACGTCTCTGATATTATCTGTAATAGATGATACGTTGTATCACGTGACCGAGACGTGCGTATTGAAGTGTCACGAGGCAAAGGCAAAAGTTAAGCTGAAGAGAATCCGGTCGTTCCTTTCAAAGTAAAATGTCTTTCAGACTCTAATAATCAATAAAACGGAAGTTATATTTTTATTTATTCTTTCTGTGCGACCCGGTAACAACTGCGCCGGCCCGGTGGTTGGGGACCACCCTATACGATATACCTGCCCATGGGTGCGGATAAATTGTTTGTCAAAAATATTACGTGCACACCTACCCTCAACTGTGACGGAGGCCACGAGCAGAGTGAAGATCACAATGTAATTCATTCTGTGGATGAAAGTGAGAATATGTCATGATATACTTTCATCCAGCAATCAGTGAGTTATTATTTCACAAAATAATTCTCACCTGTCTGTTTTTTTCTTTGATAATCTAAAGAAGCCTGAAAGTAGTAAAATGAAAAACTATGTTATTTTTGCAACAATGTTCAGCAGGTTTCCTCTTGATGATAACCTAATATTCAACAAATCATCTTTAAACAATAAGAGGATCAAAAAGAGCAGATACTTACGGATCAAGTTTCAAAGTGCGCAGTAGTAGATCCAAGTCATTAACCTGTGTGTGTGTGTGTGTGTGTGTGTGTGTGTGTGTGTGCAGTTTCAGCTGGTGTCTGCTTTCTGTATCTGCCTCCACATCAGCAGCTGCTTTTATATCACCCTGAGCCTTCCTGGGTACATTTTAAAGGTTATCCCCAGTTGCAGATCTGTTTCCTGGTTGACATGGGTTCAAGGAATGAAGTAGGTGCTGTGGCTCATTCCTGTTCTGCTGCTGTCATAACAAAGTCTGGTGTGATAGCTTAATATATATACATGCTATATCAACACTTTTAATTCCCAACATGTGCGGGATGTGCGTCCTGACCCACACCAGGGAGCAACAACAGACCTGCTGCAATTATCTGTAACTGTGAAGGTGTTTGTGTCGTTGTCTGTGGCAGATCAGATATAGATCTGTTTATTGTGAGATAAAAGTGGTGACGTCCAGATGATCCACTGAGGTGCCAGTGGAGTGCTGCTGTTGTTGAATTAATAACCCTGATGTTCTGCAGAGGTCTGTCCACCCACTGCAAAAACTGAAATCTTAGCAAGTTTTAAAAAGCTTGTTTTCAGAAATTTAGATACATTTTTAGTAGCAAAAAAATCTCATCAAGGATTTTTTTTGCCAAAGGAAATATGTCTTATTTCAGGAAATTATTTCTGGCTTCTTCTTAGTCAGATTTTAAAGCTAATTTCAAGCTGTAGTTAACCAGTAACAAGGTAAAGTAATAGATTACAATTTATTGTGGCAATGACGGGGATGTTCTTAAAGCATTACTTATTTTTACACTTTTCTTTTTCAGTCTTCAATAAGTGTATGGGCACTAAAATGTAAAAGAAAGGTTGTTCAAATTTTTACTACGTGCTGTGTAACATGGTAGAAAGATGCTTTAAAACGAGAATTACAAGAAATGATGATGTTTTTTTGATGTTGTTATTTTACTTTGAAAACATCATGTAGTAGGAACTACATGAAACTTAAAGTGTATCTACTATTCACTGCTTTCGTCTGTTAGTGCAGATATAGTAGGTTGCAACTTGGGTTGTGAACCAGAAGGTCATAGGTTTGAATCCAGGCAAGGACAGAAACATGGAGTGCACTGCAAGTACTGTGGCACTTTCTAAGATCTTACATTTAGGTAACTTATGATGTTTTAACAATTATGTTTTTTGTATTTCTAGATTTCTTGTCAAGTAAAATTACCTTGCTGCATGGACAGACAATTTCACTAGATTCAAGTAATTTTCTCTTGAAATAAGTGTTTATGTCTGATATTGAGACCCTGATTTTTTTTACAGTGTATTGTTGTAATTTATATCCACAACTGAAGCTACTGAACATGAAGCTGGTTTTCTGTTCACTTTCTGCAGCAGATCCTCCACTTCAGAAGGATATATTACATCCTCAATCCGATGCTTCGTGTTTGGGGGATTTTCTAAACTTGTCAACCCTTCCATTCAGTTTCTGTGACTTCCTTTCACACGGCCCTCCAGTTTCATCACCTGTTATTTGCATTACCACATATGCAGATGAGGATCCACTGGCATGCTCTGAATTTAAGAAGCAATGGGATTGAACAGAGCACAGCTGCCAGTATTTCTGCTCTTTAACAACACTTTACAAACATGTCATGAAGCCATGGCGACTTTTCCTGAACAACAAATTTAAGAAAAATCTCACGAAGATATTGGTGAATGAGGCCTGTTGTCTCGAGGGTAAAAACAACAACAACACAACACTGGGGAAAATTCATGAAGAAACTAGAAACCACTCAAAGAGCACAAACCAGGGCATGATCCATGATGTTATAGACTCAACACTCTCAACACTGTCTGGTTAAAACCTCTGACAATATCTGATTTCTCTGTATTTTTCAGTCTATCCTGTGATCACGCCCCGAGGAAACATTTGTCAATCTGACCTTGTCCTTTCACATGAACTCTCCCTAATGGCCTAGAGAGGGCGCTATCAAGCCATTGCAAAGAAAACCAGTACACACTCAACCTCCTTGGTGGAGGTAATAAAAGGAGTTATGTTTTTGCCGGGGTTTGTCTGTTTGTCTGTCTGTTGGTTTCCAAAATAACTCTAAAAGTTACAGACGGAGTTTAATGAAATTTTCAGGGATTGT